>JAHKKF010531771.1:0-13040 GCA_019740295.1 Labeo calbasu | reverse complement strand
GCGCGCTCCGACACGGCCGCCATTTCACGAGCGATCCAGGCGGAAAACGTGTTTGTGGGATCGTGCTCCGGCATGACCGCCAATTTACGAGCGGGACGAGCGGGACGAGCGGGACGAGCGGGACGCGCGGTCGCCATTACCGCGTTGTCACGTTCTCTCTGCGCGACCCCCACGGTGCACGGCGAACCCACACACAACAGTGCAAAGTTCAAAAAAGCCTCCAGTGACGAGCGCGGGCCCTCGCGTCTCAGTCGTGCACGGAGGGGCTGGTTCACGGAGGAGACCTTCATGTGTTGGATCAAGTTGATCAGACGCCAGGGAGGATTCTATGATTTACTTTTAGGAGCAGATGCCAGCAAGACGGGCTATTTGCAATTAGTGTAAAACATGCTCTGTAACTATTTCAAGCTATATTTAAGGTTTTTAAGGTTATCACACCTGATTCAGATAATCAGATGGTTAAAAGAGAAATCCATCAGCTGAACTGATGATACAGAGTGGTGGGTCTCCAGTACAGAATATATTGCCTTCTCCTATTGTCTGTTTTTGCATTTGTAGTTTGTACTGTAGGTGTCTTTGTGCTCCTGTTTCCCCTCATTAGTCCCTAGTCCCTCATTTTTAAAACTTGTGTCTTGTTACCCTTTTCAACTGTTTCAAGGCAAACTTCCAAGGTTAGCAAAAATAAAATAAATAATAAAACAAAAAAATATGAAGTGAAATGCTGTGATACACTGGGCAGAAGACAAGAGGCTGTTTTTTTAATGAATGTGGATGGAGGAGAGGTTTCAGTACGTGACTGTCGTACAGCTCTCACAGCAACTGAGTTATCAAAGACTGCTTTTGCACTGTGTTTTTTTTTTACCGCATTCTGCACTATAATCTCATCATAATCAACTACAGACACAATGTAAATGTGACATTCATTAAGCACTATAGACATTTTCAGTGATTATAACAGCAGTTTTAGTCTTGATTTACCAATGTGTAAGCAGAAAGAAATGATTTTGCGACATAACTGTCCTTATCTTTACATAGCAAAACAATACTTTATTACAGATCAGGATTTCAAATGAATCGGGTTGCTTATGTGTTGCAGCATTATGACTGTATCTGGCTACTTCACTGGATTTGCTAAAATCTCTAAGGCCTTTCGTAAACCCATGCCTAAACAGAGCCATCCAGTGAGATAGAGAAAATCAAGTGAAGAGGTAAAAAAAAAAAAAAAATGCTAGCGTTTCACATAGATCAGAGATCAAAGTCTTGTGTGATGTATTCATCTGTATTGCGTCATAAAGACAAAGAAGTAGAAAGGAAGTCATTTTTCAGCCTGGTTTCAATAAAGTTGTTTTGGACTAAGAAGGAAGTTTTAAATTCTGAAATGTTTTATAGTACTGCACTGTAGATGGTTGTACTGATTTTTTCAAAAGCTGGTACCCATTTCGTCAAAATTTCAGAGCACATGACAGCTGAAGCATGAGTTTTTGGGTTGTCTGTAATTTTTTATGTTCTGTGTGTCGTTCACAGCTGCATTCAGATGTGGATAAGGGTGACGGAAACGTCAAGTACGTGTTGACTGGAGACGGGGCGTCCTCTATCTTCACTATTGATGAGAAAACTGGGGACATCCACGCCACCAAACGTCTGGACAGAGAGGAACAGGGTTATTACACTCTGCGCGCTCAAGCGGTCGACAGCAAAACCAACGCTCCGGTGGAGGCCGAGTCTGAATTTATTGTGAAGGTTCAGGACATCAATGACAATGAGCCAAAGTTTCTGAACGGGCCGTACACTGCAGGAGTGCCTGAAATGTCTCCTCTCGGTATGTTCAATTAATTAGTCACAAATCAGTAATATTGTAAAATATCATCACAGTTTAAAACAGCTGTTTTTTTGTTTTGTTAAAATGTATTTTCAACATCATTACTCATGTGACACATTACCAGTGTCACATGATCCTTCAGAAATCATTCTAATATGCTGATTTGCTGCTCAGCAAACATTTCTGATTATTGTCAATGTTGAAAACAGTTGTGCTGACCAACATTTTTGTGGCACCTGCGATACATTTTATTATTCAGGAGTCAGAGATGAATTGAAAGTTGAAGAATGTAAAAGTCGTAATGTGTTAATTTCTAAAATTTGCTGTTTATCTTTCGGCAATGATGAAACTAAGCTCATGGTTGTGGATGCCATATTTCAAGAGCTTAAATTCCCCAATTAGAGCTTTTTTCATAAATGGACATTTTTTTGCCCAGCGGTTTACTTATTCTTCTCAACATTTCCACCATTCGCACGTGCTGATGAGCGGAAAAACACCTGCAAATTCACAGAATGAGATCATTACAAGACTATGTGAATTAAAACGAGGATTGAAATAGGATTTTCTCAATATATTAAAGCACAGCACTATGTGCTTTCACTTCCAAGATGCATTGTGAGCCACTGAATGTCAGGGTCATGTCTGTATCAGTTTGTCTTACAGCAAACTGCCAGTGAAAACGACCAAGAGCTCTCAGAAACACAATAACACGGCAATAGAGAACAACGTCGCTAAAAAGAAACATGGAGGCAGAAGCTGCTACAAAGCCAAGGGTTCAGAAAGCAGATGTCTCAGATCTCTTAGAGGAATCTGAAGCTTTACGCTCCCGGCCTAAGGACCCTGTCAGAATGGGATTCACAGATTCAACTTCCAGTGTAAATTGGAGTGACAGTGTGTCAGAGAAGGTGTCAGAAGCTACGACACCGAACAACAGCTCAGTGTGTGTCTGGATCAGTCACATGACAGACGTAAACTGAGGGCACATGCGCTTTCATACTGTAAAGGTGAATTTAAGGGCTTGGAGGCTTCATAAAATCACTGACTCTGACTTGAAAAACTCTTAACAGGAACTTGCATTGAGTTTTATTAGACGGACATCAAGACAGAGATAGATATGCTGGCAGCTCTTTTGCAGATTTCTTTAAAACATTCATAGCCCTTAGACACTGATAAATGGTTCAGTTAAGTGGAAATCATGAATTTAATGAAGTAATTAGACCCACCTGCACACACTGAGACCTTCACTCTGGAAGACTTTTCTGTTCAAGAGATGTTTGCTCCTCTGAGCTCATTCATGTTGTGCGAGATCACGTATGATCCTGAACATTCAGAAAGTTTGGGGTAAAAATACCTGAGATGACGTTACAGTTTGGTCATCTGGACAAACTCATCTAATGACTTAGTAACTGCTTAACAGCAGGGATTGTAGGTATTATTATTATTTTTAGTTACTGTTATTATTATTTTTATATTAGTTATTATTATTATTATTATTATTATTATTATTATTATTATTATTATTATTATTATTATTATTATTATTACAATTACTATTTTAATTAATCAAAAAAGGCAATAGATACAGACAAAAAAAAAAAAAAAAGAAATAGGGAAAGGACAAAACAGAAACTTACACATACAAATAAACACATATATGCATATAAATACAATATAACCACCTCAAAAAAAAAAAAAAAAAAAAATCTTTACATCCAGACTGATGGAAAGTGTGAATCATTGAAGGATTGTGCAATTATGTTGGGTTACGAAAAAAGAAGCAGAGGAGGCACGGCAAATTACAGAAGGAAACAAGTAGACAAGTGGACAAATAGGACTAGGGTAAGAATTAAACAAAAACATATACATACAAATACACACACACACACAGACACACATACATATATATGTATGCCACTAGAACAGATTTAAAATGAAACAATCAAGATGAAACTGAAGTGCAGACTTTAAGCTTTAATTCAAGGGGTTGAACAGAAATATAACATAAAAAAACTAAGGAATTACAACCGCTTTTATACACAGATCCCCCGTTTTCAGGGGCTCAAAAGTAATTGAACAAATAAATATAATCATAAATAAAATGTTCATTTTTAATATTTTGTTGAAAATCTTTTGCAGGCAATGACTGCTTTAAGTCTGGAACTTATGGACATCATCAGAGACCGGGTTTCCTCCTTTGTGATGCTTTGCCAGGCCTTTACTGCAGCTGACTTTGGTTGTTGTTTGTTTGTGGGTCTTTCTGCCTGTAGTTTTGTCTTCAGCAAATGAAATGCATGCTCAATCGAGTTGAAATCAGAAGATTGACGTGGCCATTGAAAAATATTCCACACACTTTTTTTTTACCCTCAAAACCTTATGGGTTGTTTTGGTGTATGTTTTAGGTCATTCTCCATTTGTACTACGAAGCGCCACTCAATCAACTTTGCTCCATTTGACTGAATCTGGGTAGACAGTATATCCATATAGACTAAAGAGTTCATCCGGCTTCTTCTGCCTTCTGTCACGTCATCAATAAACACCAGTAACCCAGTGCCACTGGAAGTCGTGCACACTCATGCCATCACCAAGTAATTATGATTGTGGTAAATAAAAATAATAATCATAATAAAGGTCATAGGCATATTTACTTAAGTATGCTTTACACAGACATAATGCAGGGCCGTGCACAGACCTTTTGAGGGGCATGTGCTGAAACTGAAAAAGGGCACCCCCCCCTCCCTACACATTTTTTTGGTCACATCTTAATGCCAAATTAATTAACACAAAATAATAGTCTCAAAAGCTTTAGATTTATTCATTAATAATAATAATAATAACAATGATGATAATAATAATAATAATAATAATAATAATAATAATAATAATAATATAGTTTTATGATAAATATTTTACTAGCTATTCTGTTTGGTTTTGTAAGCTAATTTGTATTTTTTGGTTAACATGTTTATGTGTGTCATTGAGAAGAAGGGAAGGTAAAGCAAAAGTATTTTTGCCAAACAATTTTTAAATATAATTTAAATAATTATGTTCAACACAATTCCAGGCACAATAGGACATTATAAGAAACTATAGTCATACCGCCACTATAGCATATCCAACATGTATCCGCCTACCTGGCAAAAACTTGATATTGTTAAGAACCAGGGATGTTGGTCTCATGAAGGTGTAAAATAATCCAGCAATCAAAAAATTAATAAAATATTGTGAAAAGTTGCAGTGAAAAGTTTAAATTGTACCAGACAGGCACGTGCACAGGCAGGGCTCAACCTGAGCAGAGCACATGCCCTTTTTTCCCTTACACTCCGAAGTGCCCTTTTTTTTGTTTTTTTTCTTCATTTAATCAATGCCTATTGGTCACCATTTATGTTTGTCTGCCTGATTTACAAATATTTAGCCAGTGAGAGGTATTAAAATGAGCTTGTGACTAAATCCTGTTGAATCCGCTCAAACTGTCAGTCAAACCTCATAACTCCACCCCCTCTATCTTGACGGAATGAATGAAGTTCCACAGCAGCTGAGCTGAACGAAGTCTTGCAAGGGTAAATAAAGATCTTGGTGTCTGAATGAGGGTTCCCTTTCGATACTACACTCGTACTGCGTCGCTAGATGCTATGGGAAAAAGTCCTTTTTTAATAACGCAGTGAAACTGCACGGACATTGGATCGTGCAGTGAAACGAAATGAACCAATGACTCGGCAGCAGTGCTGCACGAGCCTATGGCGATAAAAACCCGCCGTAGGGCCATACGGCTATATAAGTGGCCACGTCGCCATAGGATCCTCAGATTTCTTCTCCTTCAGCGACAACGTTCTTCGCTGACTTATGAGACTCGAAGCTTCTCGCCGCTGAAACGCCTTTGCAGCGGATCAAGCTGAACTAGTGACCCTCTGCCTGGCTGATTCGCTACTTTTCCGCTGCCCTCAGCATCGCAGCAGCAGCGGTCCAAGCTGATTCCCCTGCCGGCATCCGCCGAGCCTAGAGAGCTTATTTCTAAGAGGTAAGTTCTAAAAGAGCAAATTTTGTAGCGACGTTGTTGCAAATGTTGTGCTGCGAGTGTGAGCATGCATGGTGCAGAAGAGCAGTGAGTGCACACTCACTAAGACAGAATGCTCTTATTGAGGGCATGAGTCTTGCTCTTCTCTGCTCGCGGACCTCCTCCATGGAGACAGCCCAGCTCTTTCGTTTCTTCTCTCTCAGCAAAGCTCGGAGAAAGAAATAGCGGAGTCAGGGAGTTATGCAACCGGGTCTGAGCGATCTCACGCCAGCGCTGAGCCCGCGTGCTCGTTCTCTCCGAGGCACTGTGATCCGCCTGCGGCTCTATCCCTTTAGGCGGGTCGGATCAGAACAATGTTACTGACAGGTGTGTGTGTCTCTAAGGAAGACGGGCTTTCTCTACGAACGCGGTCTGCCCCTGTTCGCTCGCGGAAGGCAGCCCCGCTTCCCCCGCTCTCCTGTTTCTTTCCTCCTAGTTTTCTCGGACGACGTAATGGCGAGCTCGCGAGTTGAGCGATCAGGCTTGAGCATTCTCATGCCGACACACATTCTGTGTTTCACTTGATCTGCCAGGCTGTGTTACACGCAAGGATCAGCGCCCCTCGTTACACTGAGCGGCTTATTCCTCCTAGGCGGATCGGAGCAGAACGCTGTCACATTTATTGCTGGCAGCTTCGCATTGTGTGTCGCGTCGCTGAAGCTGCGTTCAAAGAGGCGAGCTGTGTTCATTATTAAGCAATCTATCCGCGTTTCGCTCCGCCTCCCCCTCTCTCGCATTTCTCTCCTTCCAGTTACCTCGGAGGAAGAAAAGGCAAACTCGCGATCAAACTTGAGTGATTTAACACCGCGTGCGGCACTCTCCATGCTGCCTTGATCTGCCAGTGTGTTTTACACGTGAGGATAGGCGCCTCTTGTTTATCGAGCGGCTCAACTCATCTTAGCGGATCGGATCAGAACGCTGTCACCTTAATTCTATATCGCTGACAGCCTAATATTTGAATGCGCCTCTCGCCTGGGCCACGCCCACGCTGAGGCTGCACTCGCTGAGACACACATGCTTTCACTACGAATGTTTATGTCTCGCGCTGCTTTGCTCGTGGCTCGTTTTCTCAATGAACACGGTCCCGCCCCTCCCCTCGTCCGCTACGGGGCGAATCTGAGAGAAAGCGTGCAGCACTTTTCATCTGCCGGTGTGTTTACACGTAAAGATCATCAGTACTCCTCTTCTAATGAGCAGTCTGATCTTTTTAGACGGATTAAAGGAGAATGCTGTCACTAATGATTGTTATCACTGACATCTCCAGTTTGACCCGTCTGGGCAACGCCCACACTGAGGCAGTGCGCGCAGGGCTGACTGCTCTTACTTTGAGAGCATTAAGTATAGCAAAGCATTTTTTGAGAGCACCCCATTCAGTTTCGGGTGCCAAAGGCATATGTTTGTTGTGAATACTGGGCCCGTTCATGTGCCCACACAACTATCCGCTGTGATAGCGGGCAAATAAAACAAAATGTTTTCAAAGGAGAGCAAGTTTCCTGTTCTGTTTATCATTAGTGTGGGGTCTCAGTATGGCGACAACCCACTAGAATTAATCCAACCCCTTGTCACGTGGGCTGAGGCCTGGCAGGCCATCCCAGAGTGTCAGACTGGGGTTTGGGGATAATAAATCGAGGCTGTACACTTAAATTCGCTCAGAGACACCCGTGTTCAGCGGCGTGGTCTCCACCTCGGTTCAGAGCAAGGATGCACGTCTTGTGCACCAAGGTGATGAATCTGCTGGCTAGAGTCGTCATAGAAAATGTCCCCCCAGCTCAGAGCCAGTCAGGCTGCTATGGCTGCTACTTCCTCGTCCCCTAGAAGGATGGCGGTCTAAGGCCCATCCTCAGTCTCAGACACCAGAATCGCGCCCTCATGAGACGGTCGTTCAGGATGATCACATTAAAGCAGATCCTCCTGTAAGTCTGCCTGGGGGACTTACTTTCACATCTAAATTGCCCCCCACCACAGACGATTCTTGAGATTCGCCTTCAAGGGAGTGGCATGCCAGTACACGGTCATTGTCTTTGTACTGTGCATAGTTCCTCACACTTTTACAAAGTGCATGGGTGTGGCTACTTCCCCTTGAGACAGAAGGGACTCCACATTCTGAATTACCTTAAAGACTAGCTCATCCTGGCCCAGTCGGAGGATGAGCTACTATCTCACAGATCCTTCCTCCTCAGCCACTTGTTGCCTGGGACTCTGGGTCAATTTTGCCAAGAGCGCACTGTCTACCAGCCAACGTATATCGTTCCTGGAAACAGTTCTCGACTCAACCCAAATGAGGGCAGTAATCATGCCAAAACATGCACTGGCCATTCAGCAGCTCGCGGCCTCATTCAAATTTGGAGCCACTCGCCCTCTTAAGGCATTTCAGAAGATGCTGGGCCTCATGGCCCCTGCGTCTCTAGTGCTTCAGTTAGGCCCAGTGCTAAGGCTGGGCCTGCTTCGTATGCAGCCCCTTCAGTATTGGTTGAAACCACGGGTTCCATCTCATGCGTGGCATCACAGACGCTTGTGTATCAGGGTGGACCAGGCCTGTGTAAAAGCCCTGATCCCCTGGAAGGACTTGCAGTGGATGGAGAGAGGTGTGCAGCAGGAAGATGGTCACGACAGATGCTTCCAACATGGGTTGGGGAGCTCTGTGCGATGGTGCTTTCTGGAATGGGCTCAGCTTAACTTGCGTTCGCTGAGGGCAACGCACGTACCGGGCAGACTGAACCACAGTGCAGATATGCTATCAAGAAGCAGTGTTCCCTCTGGGGAGTGGACACCCACAGATGGTTCAGAGAATCTGGGAGATCTTTGGCAAGGCAGAGGTTGACCTTTTCATCTCAGAAGACAACTCTCATTGTCCAATTTAGTATTTGAAGGATAGGGATGTGTTGGCCCACAACTGGCCCAACCTCCTCCTCTACGCATTTTCCCAGACGTTCTTGACCCCTCAAGTTATCAGGTGATAACTTGACGTACAAGCTTCTTCTGTTGGCCCCTCTCTGGAGAAACCAACATCGGTTCTCGGAGCTGTGCCAGCTGCTTGTACGGGACCCACTATCTCAGGTGAAGGGGACAATATTGCACCCCCAGCCCAAGCTGTGAGCTCTGCACCTTTGGTCTCTGGACAGGACTCTGTGAACCTCCCAGAGAGTGTTCTGAACACTATCTCTCAAGCTAGAGCTCCATCTGCAAGATGCCTCTACGCTCTTAAATGGTCTGTCTTTTCCGCCTGGTGTTCAACCTGCGGCGAAAACCCAGCCTCCTGTGACATATCGTCTTAAGGTCTACGTAGCTGCTATATAGGCTTCCAAAGGCCCCAATAGCACGCCAGTCAGTAGGCAGGATCAACTTGGTTGTTCGATTCTTGAAGGGATCCAGGAGGTTGAACCCTCCTCGTCCCCTCACTATCCCCACTTGGGACCTCTCTACGATCTTGAGGGCGCTAATGGGCCCTCCTTTTTGAACCATTACGGGATTCTGACCTTCAACCCCTAATGTTTAAAGCTGCTCTACTGCTGGCCTTAGCGTCAGTCAAGCATATGGGAGATTTACAGGCACTCTCTGTAAACCCCTCCTGTCTTGAGTTCAGACCAGGCGACTCCAAGTCATCCTGAAACCGAGACATGGATATGTACCTAAAGTGCCCTCTACTCCCTTTCGGACAAAAGTAATTATGCTCTCTGTGTTCCCTCCCTCAGAGGAGGACCAGGAGTTCAATGTACTCTGCCTGGTCAGGGTATTGAGGATTTACATTGAGCAATCCGCCCCCTTTAGGCAGTCGGAACAGCTCTTTGTTTGCTTCGGTGGCCACAATAAAGGACACCCGGTCACGAAGCAGGGACTTTCTAGGTGGATAGTTGACGCTATCATGTTAGCTTACTCCACACTGGGGCTGCAATGTCCCATCGGGGTACGTACCCACTCCACCCGAGGCACAGCCTCGTCTTTGGCGTCGTCTAGTGGTATGTCCATTGCAGAAATTTGTGTGGCGGTCAACTGGGCCTCGCTGTCCACTTTCACTAGGCTCTACAACCTGGACGTCCCCGCCCTACAGGCGAGGGTCGTTTCTGTATAATGGAGCTAGTTCTGTGCTCCCGGGTTACCGAGGCTGTGCGGGCCCCATGGGAGCGAATTCAGGCTACACCTGCAGCCTATATTAATTTTTGCTGTATTCTAGGCCCCCAAAGGGTGCTTGGGCAAAAGTTTATTAGTCGTTCCTCTACCATGACACGGCATGTATGGAACAGTTCCCATAGCGTCTAGCGACGCAGTACGAGTGTAGTATCGAAAGGGAACGTACCCGGTTACTGTCGTAACCTCGGTTCCCTGAGATACGGGAACGAGTACTGCGTTACTAGCCGTGCCATGTCTCTGCACAACTTAGTCGTCGCTTCAGTTGAAGTAACCTGAGTATCCTATGGCGACGTGGCCGCTTATATAGCCGTATGGCCCCGCCCCTTCTGGCGGGCTACGACGGGCTTCATCGCCATAGCCTCGTGCAGCACTGCTGCCGAGTCATTGGTTTGTTTCGTTTCACTGCACGATCCAATGTACCTGCAGTTTCACTGCGTTATTAAAAAAGCTTCAGTCAAGGAGAAAAAATGACTTTTTCCCATAGCATCTAGCAACGCAGTACTCGTTCCCGTATCTCAGGGAACCGAGGTTACGACAGTAACCGAGTACATTTTCTTTACACAAGAAACACTGTGTCTATAAAATGTTTTCGTAACTAAAAAAAACAAAAACAAAAAACACCATTAAAAAACCATTACAAAATCAGATTACAGTGAAATCTTTACATTTTATCATGCAGAATGTAATATTCTGTGTATAGCACACAGTATTAGGAGGAGAGAGCTCTGGTACAATTTAAACTTTTCACTGCAACTTTTCACAATATTTTATTCATTTTTTAATTGCTGTCTTATTTTTGTCACGAATCTGGCCTGTGGTCTTTGGTCCGCTCACCACCAGATGTCACTCTCTTATTCTATTGACATTCACATTACACAGACTGTTGCACCACACCCCAGACTACATTTCCCATGCTCCACCTGACTCACCACGCTCACAGCTGCAGCCAATCACGAACAGTATAAATACAAGGTCCTTCCCACTATTCTGTGCCAAGTATTGCATTGCGTTTAGCACTATCTAAGTGTTAACAACTTTACGGAGCCACTTCCTAGTTCCCTAAGTCTTTTCAGGGGTGGGGGGGCCCCCCTTTTTCAGTTTCAGCACATGCTCCTTAAAAGGTCTGTGCACGGTCCTGCGTACAGAAGCTCAGACCTGACGTGAGATTTGATCGTAGCCACCGCTCACGTCCATATTAATAAATTCCAAGTTTTGCGTACAAACCACCGTACGCCCAATTTTCTGTCGTACGCTCGTTTCATAAATGAGGCCCAATGTGTTTAAGGTAAATGGATAATTTTTTTTCCAATAGAAATGATTTATCTCGCTATTTATCATGTTTAGCCATTTCTTAGTTGGTTGAATAGGAATCATTGAAAATAGATTTTTTGTTGAATAGTCATTTTTATTGTGGCAATTCTTCCTGTAAGAGATAGCGGTAGGTTCATCCAACGCTTTAAGTCATCTTCTATGGATTTAAGTAGCGGAATTAAGCCATGTCATGACGTTAAGATGGAATAAGTCTGACAAATTGGGAGAAATATTTATTCCTAGATAAATGATATTGCCTCCTTTAAATGGAGGCAATATCATTTATGCTCCTGCTTTTTCTGTATCTAATGATACTACAATTGTGTTTTGTGATTTATTGATAGACATTATATTGAATAGGCGTCGTATGTTATCTGATGAGTGGCATCCTTTAATAAAACCCATTTGATCTGATAAATATTATTTGAGATGACTGTTTCTAAACGTATAGCTAAGGCTTTGCTAATGATTTTGATGTCAGTGTTGATAAAGGATATAGGTCTATAACTTGTGCATAACGAAGGATCTTTATTTGGTTTGAGTAAGACAGTGATTAGTGCTGTATTCATTAGGTTAGGGATGGATGAGCTGTTTCTCATCTCTGCTGTCGTAAACTGTGGTGAAATAGCTGACCAGAAATGTTTGTACAATTCTGAAGGGAAGCCAGCTAAACCTGGTGCTTTATTATTTGGTAATGTAAGTAGTGTTTTCTTATATTTGTCATTTGTTAATGGTTTTCCTAATTCTTCTTTCTGAGGTGAGTGCAGTTTGGGTAGTTATGTTATCAAAAATTGACTAATTTCCTTATTATCATGCCTTTTATCCTTATTATACAGATTTGTGTAAAATGTCTGAAATGTTATGTTTATATCTAAATTAATAGTTTTGTTCTCATTCTTAATTATAGGTACAAGTGTTTTTTTTCCACAGGCGTGGTTTTTGAAATTCAGTTTTTTTATTTATAATTCTTCAGGATGACTCTTTGTTTGATTTATCTCAATCAATATTTGTTCACTTGGGTTTTGTGCATACGTGTAATGCAGTATTTTTATTTTATCTTCAAGGTTTCCCATAATGTTGTTGCAGATATGTCAGGGGTGTTATGTCAATGAAAGACGCCAACTCTCTTTTATAATAATCATTAAAGTTTTGGTCTTTGTCAGCGTGTGTGTAGCAGGCAGGCAGGCAGATGAAGGGGAATGGCGTTTAAACAAAAATGATTTTAATAATAACAGAAAAACAGGCAGACCGGGAGAACACGCAACATAACGACTGATATGAACTAGTATTGACTATATTTGACTGAGAACGGACAACCAAAGACTGAACAGAATGGAGTTTAAATACTAGAACAAACGAGAGCAAATTAATGACAGGTGTGGGGTAATTCATCAAAAACCATAGCAACACATGAGGAACAGAAACAGAAGGCAGGAGAACAGGAAAAACAGAACCAAAAGACAAAGAACATGTGACATAACTCCTGGAGGCTGGTGCAGGGCAGACACATAGCGGAGATGAGCAAACAGTCCGGGAGGCCATGGCAGATCAGGGAGCTCGGGAGGCCATGGCAGAACAGACAGTTCATGAGGCCATGGCGGAGCAGGCAGTTCGGAAAGCCATGGCAGAGCAGGTAGTTCAGGAGGCCATGGCTGTACGGCCTCCTTGGCCTCTGGCCCGACCACTATGGCCACGGGAATATAACCCCCCCCCAAAAAAAAATAAATTCTG
>JAHKKF010531770.1:24518-48364 GCA_019740295.1 Labeo calbasu | reverse complement strand
AAACACCCTTAACAAAAAAGGTAAAACAGCGATATAGGGCGATTTTGAAGTTGAGGGAGAACATGAGATGGGAGTTTTTCGACATACCCGAACTGTCAAGAACCAGAAAAAAACAGTTCATGCAGAGCGAGACAAGACGAGCGTTTGACTTTAAAAAGTATATAAATTGTATTATTTTTATGAACATAACCGATCATTTTGCCAGACAAGACCCTTCATCCTCAGCTGGGATAATTTACAACCGCTTTTGGGATTGTTTGAAGCCACATTTAAACTGCAATTTGGAAGTTCACACTCAAGGCATCATTGAAGTCCACTATATGGAAAAAAATTCTTGAAATGTTTTCTTCAAAAAACATAATTTCTGTACGACTGAAGAAAGAAAGACACAAACATTTTGGATGACAAGGGGCGAGTACATTATCTGTCAATTTTTGTTCTGGAAGTGGACTTCTTTAAGGCGACTGATAATGTATATATGTCATGCCAGATGAGGCCTGCACAGCCTGAGTGAGTATGTGAGAGAGACTTGTGCAAAAAAATCAAAGCAGATGAGCACAACAGCACTCATAGAAAGTGATAGATGAATAGTGCTGTAGAAAAAAATATTCTATTTGATTTAGGTACGCAGCATTGCACAACCAAGATGTTTAACATGAATATCAACGCGATTGCAATGTGACACTGATTTAATATAATAGTATTTCAATAAAAAAGAAGTTAAAATTAGGTGACTTATATTTTAGACATAGTAATGACTGTTTTTGCTCAATTTCGCTGATGAAGATAGTTACAATCAAAGCCACAGCAGAACTGCTGCCTGTTTCTGAGCAACATAGCGGTGTTTCGTTATTGAATGAATCCACGCTTTTGAACAAATCAAATGAGTCGATAATTCAGAAATCTATTCATAAAAGACAGTCATTTGCCTTGCATCTGAATGAATCTGCCATTTGAACAAATCTGTTGAATGAATGACTCACAGTCATTTGCCTATTGGTGGTTTGGTTTCATATTTAATTGTATGTTTCCTAACATGTCTTATTTGCATGTTTAAAAAATGTTTAAACCATTAATCTCATAAAATTATGTATGCATTTGAAATTTTGCAGAGTAATTGCATTTATAGAGAATGTTTTTTTTTTTTTCATTGAAAAAAGTATAGTTTTTTGTTTGTATATGCTCTCAATTATAGTTCTTAGAAAATCGGAATCTGCAAAAATCGGTATCAGCAGGTCACACTTACAAAAAAAAAAAAAACGGGAAATTGGGTTCGGCCAAAAAATTGCAGTTGGTGCATCTCTACACTCAAAGGGCTGTACACGATCCCAGCTGAGGAATAAGGGTCTTATCTAGCAAAACAGCCGTCATTTTCTACAAAAAATTAAAATTATATTCTTTGTAACCACAAATGCTCATTTTGCACTAGCTCAACATCATGCATTTTGTAGTCACATTGGAAAGGTCACGCATAAGTGCCAATCCAGTGTTTACACAGCAAATATGCAAAGAAAGTCGACCTTTATAAAAAATGGTAAATCAACAATGTTGGATGATTTTGAAGTTGGAAGAGTAAACAGATGTAGAACTAACCACACACGACAAGTACAACGTGATTACGTAATGTGTGAAGTTGCAGACGCGCATCGCAGAACTAGTGCGAGACGAGCATTTGTGGTTTAAAAGTATATAAAGACCAAAATAATTAACAGCTTACCATATAGAATTTCAATATTGGTCCAGCCCAACATTGTCAGAAAAAAGTGCAAAATTGTAATGAATGAAGGCTTTCAGTGTAGTAATCGGTCACTTTAGGCACTTGTATAGCGAAACAAATGCTAAGAAAGTCGTCTTGCACAGTGCTCCAGTGCAGCTAACTTTTGCCCTCTCACTCAAACTAATTCCTCTGTGGCGGTTCAGAATCAACAGAGGGTAGGGTAAATGGGGACACATCATTACCTAGCGTACCTGTGGGCCTGGACTGCCGCCACCGAGGTTAACCGGTTTTGGTTGCTCAACTCCAGTTGGCATGGCTACCGTCTCTAGGGGTAGCAGCCTTCCTCCTGCTCTCGGTCCCCATGAGCCTGAGTTGCATTGTGTTAAAAGACAAGCCCACTCTTGATCCTGCCCAACTCGGAATGGAAGTGAAAACAAAAAGCCAGTAAACACAGTACCAGTGGGAGAGGGTTTGCGGTCCTCAGATTTGGCATGGTTTTTGTGTGTAGCGAATATTTTACATCATACAAAGCACAGCAGGCTAGTCGCTGGCAAGGATCGTTCGCTCTATCCTTGATGAATGATTCTATCTGAAGGCATTAGGTGATCTATTTTTCATGCAAGTCCTGTAGTCGCACCGTGTAGCTGGAGGTGGCACGGGGTCCCGCGTGCGAGTGCATATCCCTGCGTCTGATGTCCTCATGGAGACGAGATGATCTCATCCTCATCTCGGGGTGCAAAGGGAGATAGTCTTGAGGTGAGGGAAGAAGCGCTGGCTGTTGAAAGGTCACACCTGTCATTTCTTAGAAGCTGAGTGGAAGATCACCTGCAGGCCACCACATGAAAGTCTATGACACTCTTGTCTCACCGATGTAAAAAAGAGCCCGCACGCATACCTAAACGCGCAAATTCGCTCCCCACGGAGCTGTACTACTAAAGAAAGAGTGATATTTGCCCTCCCACTCAGCAACAAGCCTTTCTTCACTATCTTGTAGCAGATAAATGCGTGCAGTGTGTTTTTACCATTATTTTCCATCCAGCCCTGACATACTTTTACTCAGCCAACGAACGTAAAATGGACGTTCTATTTAAAGCACTAGTAAATTAACAGCAATTTGCAGATTTGATGTGGAGGACGGCTCGTTCGTATCCCTCGTCTCATTCGTTAACAAATCGGCCAGCGCCTTAACAAAGAGTAATTGTCTCACCTGCTTTCACTTAGCCAGGCGGCTCAGGCTTTCCAAACGAGCACCTCCATCTTATTTCGGCGTGTCCTACTTGAGGTACCGAGCTGAGCCGAGAGCGACGCGAGAGCCCCCGCTGGAACTCCCCATCCTCGCCGCAAATCCACGGGAGGTCCCAAAGCCGCCCCGCGCCGGCTGCAGCACAGGCAAATTGCCACAGCTGAGACAAGTCTCCATTCAACAGGCTAATTAATCTTGCTTTGTAAGAGTAGTCATGCCAGAACCTCCCCGGGCCAGGCTGCTGATGCAGGCCTTCTGAAGTTTGGGGGCTTCGTTTATGGGCAGTTAAAGATCTCTACGTCTGTTATTAGGTGGGAGCGAAAAGAGTGGCTATGATGAATAGGTATTTCTACTGCTATTGAATGGACAGAGAAGTGAGGTGGAAGCGATTTAATGGTGCGGATGTTGAGGAGAAACAGCTTGTGTTTGCCCAGATCTCAGGCTGAATGAAGCCAATAACGCTGATTAGGACACTGGGCCTTTAGAGAGATGCTGAAAACCCCCTCGTTGGCTTGCTGTTGCTTGCTGCCTCTGTGGCTCACGCTGTCAGCGTTGTCCGCTGAGGAGCCTCGGAGGTGATGATGAATATCTGGTCTGTAATAGCTGTTGTGTTTTTTCTAACTTGACACCTCTTTAACATTTTAAATTGATTTCTCTCGGTGGAAAACAGTAGTGAGACCAAACAAACATGACCCTCTTTGGGTATGCGAGATAAATAGTGCCGTCTACCCCGGCGTAATTAAGGTAGGCTTTAAAGATTTTGTGTGCCACTGGTTTGTGTATGTGGTAATATACGTTGTACACACGACTGTAAACATAGCTTCGATTTTTGTGTGCGAGACAAAGAGCTAAGCATTTTGGATTCAGGTCCAGATTCTACTAGCTTTATTGGCGGCTCATTTATATTGCCAAACATTAAGCATACATAAATATAAAATTTCAATTTAATATAAAAAATACAAATAAATAATATACAATACCAGTCAAAAGCTTTTGAATGTTATAGTGTATAATAATACAAAAGCTTTTTATTTCAGATAAATGCTCATCTTTGGATCTTTCTATTGATCAAAGAATCCTGAAAAAATACACTCAACTGGTTTAAATATTTATAGTAATATAATAATAAATGTTTCTTGAACAGCAAATCACATATTATCATGATTTCTGAAGGATCATGTGACACTGAAGAGTAATGATGCTGGAAATTCAGCTTTGATCACAGGAATAAATTACATTTTAAAATAAATTCAAATAGAAAACAGTTATTTTAAATAGTAAAAATATTTCAAAATGTTGCTGTTTTTGATGTACTTTGGATGAAATAAATGCAGGCTTGGTGAGCAGAAGAGAATTATTTAAAAAAACGTTAAAAATCTTACTGTTCACAAACTTTTGACTGGTAGTGTATGTTGTATATGTTCGTTTTTAAATAAATATTAAAAAAAATATAAATGTGCAATAAAAATTGATATATACACTAGCATTCGAATGTTTGGGTAAGATTTAAAAAAAGTTTTTGGAGTTTGTTATGCACCACAAAATTGTATTTAAAATAAAAGAAGAAAACATTAATATTGTGTTATATAATTTCAATTTAAAATGTTTTCTGTTAAACGCAGTTTATTCCTGCAAAGCTGAATTTTCAGCATCCATTACTCTTCAACGTAACATGAAATCATTCTAATATTTGATATAATATTTGATGCTCAAGAAACATTTCTTATCAGTGTTGAAAATGGTTCTGCTGCTTAATATTTTAATACTTTCATATTTGAATTCAACACCTTTTTTTTCAATTCAAGATTCTTTCAATAGAAAATAGCATTTAATCTGAAGTTTTTTTTTGTAACACTGTAAATGATCATGACTTTTGATCATGGATCCTTGCCAAGTTCTTTATATGAATGAAAGGTTTAATTTCTTATTTTATTATTATGGATTAAATTCATTAATATGTGTAAATGTTCACATACTGTATAGTAATAACTAATTCTCAGCTGTTTTCAATATAATAGTTAATGTTTTTTGAGCAGCAAATCAAAGAATGATTTCTGATAAATCATGTGACTGTAGTAATGATGCTGAAAATTTAGCACCACAGGAATAAATTACATTTTAAAATATATTCAAATAGAAAGCAGTTATTTTAAATAACACAAATATTTTACAATATTACTGATTTTGCTGTATTTTAAATCAAATAAATGCAGGCTTGGTAAGCAGAAGATACTTCAAAAATAAAAACTTTTGACTGGTGTGTATGTAACACATTACAAGTAAAGTGAGTTATGTAAACTTACTTTTAAATTTATTTGAGAAAAATTTGGAGTAAGAGGCTTATTAATTTCACTTTTGGTGTGAAAGGTCTTTCACAGTTGCCAAAAATATAACTTTTGGGACTTTTATTATTAAAAACGAATAAGCAAGCCCAGCCCAGGTGACAAAAAGTAACACAAAAGTAGCGTAACTTTCCAAAAAAAAAAAAAAAAGTGATGCAATTAGTTACCTTTTTTATGGAGTAACGCAATATTATAATGCATTACTTTTAAAGGTAACTTTCCCCAACACTGTTAATATAAATTTGGTGTGCCACTGCTGGGTGAAGCATCACCTGCTCAGCTGTGGTGTCATTAATCACCGCAGTTCTCTTCCCTGAGCAGTTCAGCAGCCAAAAGTCAGGTCAGTCTCTGGGTCTGCATGACAGACACATCTCATCCCAGCAGGAATACCACCTCGGCAGTTAGCAGCTAACTCAAGGGGCCCAGTTTAGCCCTCACTAAAAGTTCCCCAAGTTCACTAGCACTACTGGCTTCTCTGTTCTTGCTGTTTCTTTTTGTCTCTTTCTGTCTTTCCTCCATCTCTGCACCAATTCTCTCGGGTACCCTGGCAGCTCCGCTGTCAATTTTTTACTGATGGACTCTAAACTTAGTTAAAGTTCTAGTTTGAGTTTATCCTTGTCTATAAGACTTCCTATTCAACCTGAAATCTGAAGCATCCACTTATTCGCTGTAAACAAGTCTGTTTGTTAAGCGTAAATTACACTTGTTTTTACCCATCCTCAGGAGGAGAAAAAAATAAAGCGTGAGGGAGAGATGGAGAACATCAGACAGCAATACTCATTTATTTCTTCACTCTGCTCTTTCTGCCCAGTAAGGCTGTTTGGGTGGCACTACCCCTCCGCTGTCTGCAAAGTAGCCAGTTCATTAGACCCATATGCTACAATCAATTCAGCGGAGACTCCGGCTGAGCCCAAATGAGATCCGCTGTGATTTACCTTCTAAATGGGCCTCTTGTTTACTAGTCTATGACACTGTGTGAATATACTAAAAAGTGCAGCTCGCCTTGATTGGGCTCTGGTGTCCTTCAAGGTGCTACTGAAGTTACCCGAGTCAACCTGCCTATATTCTCTTTCACGCTTATTGAATAGGGAAGTCCACACGGACCTTTTAAGACTATGAGCTCGATTGACTGCCCTTTGCAATTGATTGACCAAAGGATGAAATAAACACTCCGCTACGCAGCGCAGCAGATCACCTTGAAAGCCCATTCTTCTCTACCTGGCGTGCAGGAAGCCACATTTCTATGGATGATAAATTCAACAGTAATAGAAATATTTGTGCTCTAATGCAAAATTTCAGCCCGGTTTGGGAGGTTTTCTCCTTTTCTCTTGCAGCTTTAATTTCAGTGTTAATTTCTGTTTTGCAATGTTTTTTTTCGGTAACAAAAATATCCTTTGACATAAATGGACTACACACTGACTAATTCCATTTTAGTCTGAGAAAAAGAAACTAAAATATCCAATTTTAGTAGATGAATATCACGAGTTGATGTATAAAAAGCAAACATTCAAACTTTTTTTGACATTTAACAAAAACATTTTAAAACTTAAGAGATCTTTGCACTTTAGTTATTTGTTGTCCGTGTTTAAGTGCATTATGAAAAAAGTGTATACACAGCAAATTTGATCCAAAGTAAAAATGTTAAATATTTTTACTGTTTTAAAATAACTGTTTTCTGTTTGAAAATATTTTTTAAAATGTAATTTATTTCTGAGATCAAAGCTACATTTTCAACATAATTACTCCAGTCTTCAGTGTCACATGATTCTTTAGAAATCATCCTAATATGCTGAAATGCTGTTCAAGAAACATTTATTATTATTATTATTATTATTTAAAACAGTTGAGTACTTTTTTTAGGTTTCTGTGGTAAATAAAAAGATCCATAGATCAACATTTTTTCTGAAATAAAATCTTTTGTAACATCCTTTTTTTTTTTGAAAGAAATTATAAAAATAATACTTCTATTTAGCAAGGATGTTTTAAAGTGATGATAAAGACATTTATAATGTTACAAAAGCTTTCTATTTCACATAAATGCTGTTCTTTTATTCATCAAAGAAACCTGAAAAAATTCCACTCACTTGTTTTCAACATAATAATAATAATTATTATTATTGTTTATTAATAAATTAATAAATGTTTTTTGAGCAGCAAATCAGAATATTAGAATGATTTATGAAGGATCATGTGACTGGAGTAAAAAAAAATTCAGCTTTGAAATCACAGGAATAAATTACATTTTAAAATATTTTCAAATAGAAAACAGTTATTTTAAATATATTTTAAAATTTTACTTCTTTTTCTGTACTCTGAATCAAATAAATGCAGGAGACTTCTTTAAAAAACATAAAAAATCTTACTGTTCAAAAACTTTTGACAGGTAGTGTAGCTCACATTGGCCATTCTGACATCGACTAGTTGGGTTATTAGAAACAGATGCATTTTTCATCATTAAAAGTTGTTTAAAACCTGTATGACTTTCTTTACGCAGACTAATGAAGGTAGATTGCGTTCTCTTTTTTTTTGGTCCATATGGTAGTCAGTGAAGTGCATCGTGAAACTGTACTTTGATTTTCCTTTTAAGGAAACCTTTGCTTCCAAACAGGCATATGGTTAAATGTTTAAAACAACTTCAGATATGTACTGTGTCTGTACTTAGACATCAGTAAATTGCTTTTGTAAACATTCACAAGCCTGCTTATATGTGAAATCAGCTGATTGAGTCTGTAATTTACAGCACAGCTTCATCTCGCAAGCATCCCCTGAAAGCTGGTACTGTTTGATGTGTGATGCGCAGCCGTGTAGAACGCAGCGATTTTTCTCAGAAGACAGACTGCGTCTTTAGTCTTTGCTTTCTGACAAGATTTAAGATGGTTGGCAGAGCTTCTAACATGATCTTAATACTGTTTTCTTGCAGGATAGGCAATAACAGACATTTAGAAATATTGTTTTATGGTCTTTGACGCTGCGTCTCAATTTCTCACTCTTCCTTCGTCTCAGTGTGGTAATAGTGAGACAGTGACTCGTAGAGTCTCTTATCCTCAAAGTGACAGGCGTCCCTCCTGTTAGGTATTAATTAGTTCCTAATTGAAAAGGTTGATTAAAATGCAAGAACGCTTGTTTATGAGCTTAAAACATTCACAGCACCGCTGAGCCACTGAGAACTGGACATGATTAGTGAAAACGGTGGAGGGGAAAAAAAAAAAAAAAAAAAACTTTTACTCCCTGCCTCAGATTTGGTCAACCACAGCTAACTGCTGTATGAGTGCTTGTTTTTCACTGCAAAATTAGAACGTTTTAGAACTGTAATAAGGAAAAACAATGTCAGTTCTTTGCATAAGATAAAGCAATATTTTATTTTTAAGCTATTGTCTAAAAAACCCCTTTTACAGAGCAACAGTATTTTATTTTCAGTCCAACATAATGTGTTTAAAGCGAATAATTAAATTTTTTTTTGGAGAGCTGTCTTTGATGTCCAAATATTTTATTAATGTATTCATTTGCCATGCTTATTGAGGCAGTCCTCATCTCCGGAATTTTATTTTATTTATCAGTAAACAGCCTCAAGTTGTTTGGAACAGGTTGGTTTTGTCCTCTCATCTTTCCATGAATTTCAGAGTTGCACTGAGAGGTGTTTAGATATCTCTGGCTTCAGTAATGTTTTATTGATAGTTTCATATTTCTGGATTAAAAAAATAAATAAAAGTTGTATTTTTTCCGCAGAATCCATTTTGCATGGGATGAAATGTTTTTAACTTGATTTCCTCCCCCTCGGTCTCTGCCTGATCTTGAGAGGGAGGTTGGAAATGGCCTAATTTCATCTTCAAACTCCGGCTTGACTTTGTCCACACTTGACTTGACTTCCAAACTTCCAAAAAATCTGCAGTGAAGGGCATCTCCTTCAATAATCTGCTGCCTAAACTGATAATAAAGCACTCAAGGCCCACTGCACTTTCTGCCTGCTGCATGCTGACCTATTTCGTAACAGGTCTCCAAATGGAAATTATCAACGAGATGCACCACAGATGTCTCATACAATCAGATCTTTAGGAGAATGTGCTAGGAATGACTCAGACAATAACGCTTTACCACCTTCAAATAAAATTGCATTTGTTCTTGGTACCCAGTTGAGGTCACTGATGTAGTTAGTTTGATTTTTAGATCGCAATTTATTGCATTTTTTTGACATGCATATTTAGAACTTTGCTTTTTTGCACAACTTGTGTACAACACACTTTGGTAAAGATTCACAATATTAATCAATAAACTAAACAATATTACAGTACTACACATTGTAAAAAGTTTTCACTAGTTTCAACTTAAAAACATAAGTTTAGCAGCTGCCCTAAAAGTTTAAGTTAAATCAACTTAAAAGTGCAAGTCATTTCAACTCATAAGTTAAATCAACTTAAAAGAACAAGTCATTTTAACTCACTTTATTTTAGTGAGTTGAAATGAATTGTAGTTTTAAGTTGGTTTAACTGAACTTTTTACGGCAGCTGCTGAACTTTTTTAATTTGAAACTAGTGAAAACGTTTTGAATAAATAAAAAAGAAGCAATAAAAGCTATTAAATTAGCCATTTTAAATACTAGTGAAATCTGACATCAAAATATAATGTACAATATGAAAGAGCTGCAAAACAATTAGTCGTGATTAATCGATATGAAATAAATTTTTATGTTTACATACTAGGTGTGTATAAATATATACAGATTTGTATGTATGTATGATATTTGTATGTATTTGTATGTAAACACTTGTATATCATTTCTATTATATATAAATATAAATATTTTACATACAAATCTTACATTTTTCCTTAATTTATACATGTATGTGTGTGTATTTATGTATAATAAATATGCATAGTACATACACATATAGAATGTAAACATAAACTTCTATTTTGAATCGATTAATCGTGAGTAATCCTTTTGCAGCTCTAAAATATATTTATTTTGAGATTTGCTAAAAGGTTATACATTTTTAGTATTCTGCTGTTTAAAATAAATGCTGAGAAATGTATAATATATATTGTCTTGATTTCCAAAACTTGCTAAAACTTTATGGATATTTATATTGTACATCCCTACATTTTGGGTGTTTCTGACTTATTGTTTTATTTTAGTAGAAAGTTTTTTTTTTGTTTTTTTTTGCAGATTCTGTTTTATTTCTTCCAAATTCCATTTAGATTTTTCTAGACTCTGTTTTAATGGTTAAATAAAATTGTATCAATCAAACAGCAAGTCAAATTACCTGAAATCATGAAACTTACACAACTAAAAATATTTATTGAAAGTTTAACAGAAATTACATTTTTAAGGCCCTATGAAATACGTTTTATTTTTTCCTCTAATTTAGTTTTATTTTTTACCAAATTCTGTGTTTCTTATACACTTTCTGGGTTCCATTTAAATGGTTTCATTAAATTGTAATAAGCAAAAGCATCTCTGTTTTCTTTTCTTTAGAAATACTGTGATGTGTATTTACATTTTTCTGATAAATAAATTCTATGAAATACATTTAATAGTAAATATTTATTTAAAATAATGTTTAATAATGATTTTATTAGTAGTAGGAG
Organism: Labeo calbasu; assembly: GCA_019740295.1. NCBI lineage: Eukaryota > Metazoa > Chordata > Actinopteri > Cypriniformes > Cyprinidae > Labeo > Labeo calbasu. Next base: position 37,476 of record JAHKKF010531770.1, on the reverse strand, counting down.
TACTATATCATTACATTTGGTATTATATTTCTGTCACAGTTTCTTCAAGTTAAACTGAACTTTTGTTTTGACAGGTTGTTATAAAGACCTTTAAGTTTCTGTTTGTATCTGATATGACAATTTTTCTGTTCTTTCTGTAGTTTTTCAATTCTGATCTGGTATTTAAATTCAGTTTGAAACCCTGGGAATTATAGATTCTTTCATGCTACTCTGAGCAAACATTTGAACAAATGCCTTTGCAGATGTAATTGTATGGCAGGAATGTGAGAGGTTAGCGTGTTGTGTGTGTGTGTCCTTGTCAAGATCAAACGATGGACGAGACAAAGATCATGTGTTGTTAAAGTCCTGCTAAAGTGAGCAAGCACAAGCTGTCAAGGGCTTTTTCTTGTATGTAAAATAAAAGTGTTTGGTGCTGATGTGCACTTGAAGGCTTTGCTTTTGACAGCGGTGGATTTTGTATTTGGACATTTCAGCTTTTATCTATTTAAAAAAAAAAAAAAAAAAAACACACCAAGCCAACCATGTCCTTTTGGCCTCTGCTCTGTTTCTTTGAAAAGCATTTATTTGACCAGTAGGCCAAGAAAAAGAAGAAGAAGAAAAAAAACCTCTTACATCAATAAGTCGTGAGAATGTTAAAATCAGTTTATTGAGGACTGCAGTACAGAGGTTAATGCATACTCTGATCTCTGAAACATTATAATCTTTTGCCAATTATTTTCCTGCATAATTTGCTTCCTGTTATTTGAAAAAGCACAAAGTCATTCTATAGAATCTTATAGCGTACAAATTGACTAAACTGCGAAGTTCATGACGTTCTAGTCAATAATTGCTGTTTGCTTTTTTTCCCGACCAAACCTTTGCTGACCCTTGGGTCAACCGTCCTTGTTCGACCTACCGGTCTGCTTTGTGCCCTTTTTGGTCCCTGAAGCCTTGGCGAATAAGGGCCTATTAAGCTGAATGTATAAGGTATTAGATTCTGTGTTTGCATTGGAATGACAGGAGAAAAGCTTCTAATGCTCTAATCTCATCATGCTGTGCCACCTGCTGTTGTATGACGCCTTTCAGGGATCCTTCTTTAATCAACACATAGCCATTACTTTGTTTGCCATCCTCAAATAACTTGGCTTCATGCCCAAGACCTGTGTTTTCCCTCTTGAACGGAGAATTGAATTGTGATTCTGATAGTTTTGTTGTAAGTGCTGTGCTTTTTCATTGTTTTTATCTAGGTCTCACTCACCTTCCTGTTCTGTATGATGTGCTTTCAATGCAGTGAGCATCAGTACTTTAATGTGGAGGTGGAGGATTTGAAGTGATTTGCTGTTGGATGGCTTCCATTTTAAAGTGACACAACACACTGGTAGTGTTGAGTCAGCTAAGTGGTTGTGACCGGGTGAAACGCTACATGACTGGAGCTCGGAAGCAGATGCACTTAAAGGAGCGTTCCAGGTTCAACAGAAATTTGCAGTATCTGTGTCATGTTATCTCATTCTCTAGTTTGAAGGAGTAAACAAAAATCACATTTACTCTGATGCACTTACAATGGCAGTCTGTGGCATTCCAGAGGGTTTAAGAGCAGAAATGTGTAGCTCGTATCTTGAAATTTATTTATAATATTGCTATTCTTTGGAAATAATGTCTATTTTAAGGTGATAGTTCACATTTTCAATTTCCAAAAATGAAAATTACCCCATGATTTACTCACCCTCAGGTGTAAATGACTTTCTTCTTTCAGACGAAAAATTTTCCCAATGTTATAATGGCAGTGAATAGCTGTTGATTTTGTGAAGTCCAATAAAGTGCATCCATCCATCATAAAAAGTACTCCATGCGTACTTTACGCGTTTGTGTAAGAAAAATATCCATGTTTTTATTTTTATAAACCATAATCTCTAGCTTTTGTTGAGAGAATGACATTCCAGTGGATGACGTAGGACATAGGCAAGCAAAACGAAACACTGGTCATGAATTAGAAGTGCAAAATGAGGATTTGTAAAGAAAAATGTCAGAGTGAATGAACTGTAAATTTGAGAGATTAGGTTTCTAAAGTTTTAAATATGGATATTTTTCTTACACAAATGCATTGAATCGCTCCAGAAGGCCTTTATTAACCCCCGGGAGCCATGTGGAGCACGTTTTATGATGGACTTTATTGGGCTTCAAAACACCAACAGCCATTCAGTGCCATTATAGAGCTTGGAAGAGCCAGGACATTTTTTATATAACTCTGATTGTATTCGTCTGAAAGAAGAAAATCATACACACTTAGATTGGCTTGAAGGTGAGTAAGTATTGGGGTAAATTTCATTTTTGGGTGAACGATCTCTTTAACCTTTATCCCAGTGGAGTACCTTGTCCCATACATGTTCAGTGTAAGCACATGACAACAAATGAATCTTACGAACTTTTTTTTATGAATCAGAAACTTATAGCATGACCAGTGTAGCCTGATTCATGACCTTTTATGAACTGGTTCTTTTTAGTAAATCAGAAATATGCAGATCAACCGGCATAGTGTGATTCATTAACAAATGATTTCCACGAACCAGTTCTTTTATAGTAAGTCAGAAGTTCTGTCATGACAACTCTCGGAGGGATTGGCATGGTAATGTACATGACAATGTTAATGTATTTGGTCTTGGCGGAATAGATCTGCTACGCTGCTGCTGTGGCAGAGCAAGTATTGAGACTTCCTACTGCCAGTACAACATGCTGCTGAGAGCATGTAACAAATACTGCTGAGCTGCACATATAACATAAATGAATAACCCCCATATAGCATACAGAAATCACCTTGTAGCAGATCTATACAGGTGGAGCTGGGGAAGGTGAAGGGTTTCTGAAGCACGCTACAAACTGCTACAGCAAGCACTAGTCATATATTTGAATGTTGAGCAGTGAGCTCATTGGCTACTGATACAGGAGAGAACCAGTCAGCTGTGCCATGTGATAATGATGTCATAGAGCAGATTGAGTTAGACCTATCGACTGCGCCATCTAGAGTTTCATGCCAGAACTCTGTACTTATATAGTGAGACTAGCGTTGTATTAAAGTGTCATGAAACCCCAGTTTTAGTACTGGTCATTCTAACCTCAGGTTTAAAAAAAAATCAAGGAAAGGTTGTGTAAAGCTGTGGAAAAGTGGGAGTGAAGAGGGGAGAAAACAACCAATAAAACAAATCTACAACACACTCATTATACAGACAAATGAATATGAAAATATGGGCAAAAATTTTAAATAGGGCTCATCTTGATATATTTTAAAAATGTAATGATAATGAACTCTCAAGAAATCTTTTAAATAGAGACTAACAACTATCAGGAACAAATCCAATATGTTTTGATAAATTATTATTTGAAATAAGCAATGATGAAGAACATTTAAAAGTTCTATTAATATTTTCACGTTTACCAGCACTACAGTCTCAGAACAAATGACATAATTTTAAAACAGAAAGAATAATCACTAGGTTACTTTTTGATTAGTCTTCATTAAATTTTCGGTCTATATCATTGTCACAATAATCCGTCATGTCATCACGTTAATGATCAGACGTGCTGTGTGTTTTAGGGCAGTCGTGGCCTAATGGTTAAGGAGTCAGCTTGTAATTGAAAGGTTGCGGATTTGAGTTCCAGGTCTGGCAGGGATTGAAGGTGGGGGGAGTGAATAACCAGCAGAGCACTCCACCCTCATTCCCCACTCCAAATGAACACATATAGGTCACTTTTCGTGACGTTGGCTTAATTTTGCTTTTTGAAATGGAAGAACGAAATAAAAAATGAAAAAACAATTTTTCCCTTAATAATAGATGTAATGAGTGCTATTATTTTTTTTTACTGATGTGCAACCTGTAGATATATGTTAACATCTCAAAAAATTGTGTTTTAGGGTTTCATGACACTTCAGCAATCTAATGACTTTTATGAACCGGTTCATTTTAATTAAAAAATGTACAGCCTGACCAATGTACATGAGCAAATAACTCTCATGAGGTTTTTTTGTGAACTATATATAAATATACAGAGTGTCCAGCACAGTTCGATTCTTGATTAAATGACTCTTACACTCTAAAAACTGGGTAAAATATGGACAAACTACAAAATATGGTTGTTTTGACCCAGTGGTTGGGTTAAACATTTAACTATCCTAGTGTAGATTTTTCACTAAAATGAACTGGTTCATAAAAGTCTTTAGGTCGCTGAAGTGTCATGAATCCCTAAAACACATTTTTTTAAAATGTTAACAAACATTTAACATAACATAAACATTTAACCCAGCAGTTTTTAGAGTGTATGAACTTCTTTTTTAGTGAATCAGTAACATACAGCATGACCAGCACAGTTTGATTCATAAACAAATAACTCAAATCAACTAGTTATTTTTAGTGAATTATACATATACTGTGTGACCTGCATAGTTTGAGTCATGATTAAATGATTCTTATAAACAAATTATTTTTATGCATAGTTAAACAATGGTTTGTGATGCCACACTTGAAATGATTCGTGTTTTGTATACATACTCAGTGGTTGTTCATACCACATATAGTTATTGTAGTTAAAAGTACACATTTGTATTACATTATTTTTGTACACATTTGTCTTAGGGGTTAGTCGAAAACGTGCTGCTTGAACAAAGCATATTGCAGATGCTGCGGTAGTGCTTAATTTGTTTTGAACACAAGATTTTCCTGTAAATATCTCAACATCTGCCCACGTTTCCTGAGGTGATAAATGAGTAGTTAGCTATTCCGTAAGCAGGGTGGCTCTTCTCCTTTACGACGACGTAGAACGCGTTCCCTGTGGGATGCCACTCCTGTCTCTTCTTAAGAACAGAGAAAGCGCAACACTGCATGTCTTGATGTGAAATAACCCAGTGAGTGCAGCTCCCCGGACACATCAAAAGACTTATCATTGAGTAGCAGGGGATGTCCTCAGGGTCTTTCTATGGGTGCTATTGTCCATGCATCTCAACTGATGCTGCATTCAGCTGACCTTTCAGACCAGAGAGACTCTGGAAACTTCAGAGAGCGGGACGCTTTTTTGTTTTTGTGTGTGTGTTTTCCTTGTAAGCTTCTGTTTTGTAGGTTTGCTTGTTTTCCTATAGAGAAGGTGCTGGCTCCCCCTTTGTAAAGCTGTCAATCATGCCCTAATGAGCAGTAAATTATGGAATAAAACATTTGCAACCACTTGGCTTTGATATGGCTTCATGTGCACTAATTGCAACGATTATATCTGTATTATTTTTCAAAAAGATCAGTGGGGCACTCCAGTAATTTTCATTAATCATGTACAAAGAAGAGGTAATTAAAAACCCCATTATCACCAATCATTTCGGGTGTTTATGGAGGGATCCGAATATTAATATAATTTAATTCACACAAGACATTAAATGCACAAAAGATTATTTCAAGGTCCCGCTGTTTCATAGTGTGCATATCGGCTCTCTCCGTGGAGTTTTGCTGTAGTCGGATTTTGCCGTTTGAGTTGTTAAGTCACATCCTGTTGTCGTGTGTGCGCCTGGCGGTCATGCTCATGGGTGCACGCTGATGATAACCGCTTCTCTTACTGTGATGGTCCCTCACTGCTGTCACCGAGATATTCGACAAGGTCACGCAAAGTGTGGCAGAGATAGAGTCGTGGGGGTATCGGCAGCAGGTTATCTGTTTACTCCCTATTAAAGTGACACTCACTTACGAACCGTAATTTAACAGAATTATTCCGCTGCGGTGACCTCACGCGGAGATAAATTACATCCACAATGTGTGACGCACCGCTATCTCGCTCCTCCATCAGCTCGTAATCATGCTCTCTCCACGCATATCTGACTGCAAACAGACCCGCATCTGCCGATCTAGATTCAGATCTGGACACAGATTACTCTGGAGCATCCTGTGCGACACAGAGCTAGATAATGACATCATTTGGAAAGCCATTGCAAACAATCCATAGAAAATGGGAAAGAGTGGCGGTGTTACAAAAATATTCTATTTCAAATAATCAAAGACTCCTGGAATAAGTATCAATGTTTCAGAAAAATTTATAATAAGTAATAAGTTTTTTTTTTTTGCAAAGGGTGTTTGAACTTCTCTGCATGTTCACTTTGTAAACACTTCTGCAGCGATGTAGGACGATTCTGAAGTTGGGAAAGAAAACGAGATGGTATGTTTTTGACATACCCTAACTGTATTGTCCGTATTGAACCAGAAAAAAAACTCAGACTCAGTTCACTCAGACTTAGACAAGATGAGCATTTGAGGCTAAAAAGTAAGTAAATTGTCAGTTTGTTTAAAAAATGAACCATTGTTTTGCTAGATAAGACCCTTTTTCCTCGGCTGAGATCATTTAGAGCTATTTGAAGCCGCATTTAAACTGCATTTTGGAAGTTCAAACTATATTAAAATCCACTGTATGGAGAAAAATTCAGGAATGTTTTCCTCAAGAAACATAATTTCTTATCGACATGAACATCTTGGACAAGGTGGTGAGTAAATTATCTGTAAATTTTTGTTCTGGAAGTGGACTTCTCTTTTAAGGATTTTAAAGATGGAGGATTTGACTTTTAAAACCAGTTAGCGCCCCCTTGAGGAAGACCCCTTTTTGTCCCCCTCATAGTAAACAGTTGTTTGTGACAGCATGTGGCACCCAATGGCTGATCCCCATGCAGCCTGTCAGTTTGCTGCTGTCTCATTATCAATGGGTGTAGAATGCGGAGGTGCAGAGAAACGCAGCGGGCCCGTCCCCTCCCCTTGCGATAGTTGCACTCTCTCACATCAGATTGTGCCAAGGCCGTATCACAGTCAGGAAGAAAAAAAAAAACACGTACACACACACACACACACACATACACACTTATAGTCAGCCTGTGTCTCTGTACCAAAGTGAAATTGACAGGCTCACTGAAGTAATTGTTCCCTGCACTATTGTTTCTGGCAGGAAATGCTGTTATTGACAAATAAGGATTCAATAAGACTCAGAGATGAACACTTTGGGCTTGGTCAAAGGAACTGTATTGGTCTTTTCACTGAGCCCCGATTCTCTCTCCTATCCCTCTTTTCCTTTCCAAGTCTATCTCTTTTTCTTGTCTTTATCTCTCCAGCACTCAACCCATCTGCTGGTCGGTCTCTCCTCCTCCTTATCGCCGTCTCTCTTTTTCTCTCTTTCTATGTGCCCGCACACAGACCATTCCCCCATGTTCTCTTCAGCCAACAGCAGAAACCCAATTACAGTGAACCAGTGGATGTGGCTGTCTGCATGATTAGTGTGGTCTGGTGTAATGTTGATATCATCCCAACGGATTGAGCTGGCCAGGGTCATTAAGCAGCATATTATGGCCTGTCTTTGGTTTCTAGTGGTAAAGGTCAATGGATAGTGAAACCAGAAACTCTTTCTAGAGTGGGTTAGATTGAGGATTCTGCCTGTTTTCGGCAAGGAAAGAAATGCAGAAAGCACTTTCACCCCTGCTTTTCATTATTTACAGTCATTTTTGTAGCAAACACAAAAAGTGTTTGGAACACTCAGGGTTTTTTGTTTCATTGACACTAAATTTTAGAGTGGTGTTGTTGGTGCTAGGTTTTCTGTGCAATGTGGTTGCAACGGTGGGCAATTCCTAGGCCATTGCTATTTGAAAAATAGCCAGTGTTGGTTGTCTAAAAGAAACAGTTCATCCAAAAATAAAAATTCTGTTATTAATTACTCACCGTCATGTTGTTCCAAATCCATAAGACCTTCGTTCATCTTCATACCACAAATTAAGATATTTTTTATGAAATCCAAGAGCTTTCTGACCCTTCATAAATGTTTATTGTTGGATTATTGTTTATTGTTTTGTAACACGCACAAAAATAATTCTCATAGCCTCATAAATTTACGGTTTAACTACGGATGGACAACTTTAGCGCTGTTCTTACTACCTTTCTGGCTCTTGAACGTGGTAATTGCTGTCTATGCAGGGTCAGAAAGCTCTCAGGTTTGATCAAAATACCGTTATTAGTGTTTCAAGGATCTTCCAGGTTTGGAACAACATGAGGGTTAATATTTAATGACAGAACTTTAATTTTTGGGTGAACTATCCCTTTAATTGTGTATAATCATTGTACATTGCATGTACATTTTTAGGTATTTTATAGATATAACCAGTGATTGGAATAACGGCGTTTCAAATAAACGGCGTTATTTTTTCAGTAATAAGTAATCAAACAAATTATTGTTTCCCCCGTTACAACGCCATTACCGTTACTGACAATAAAATGCGGCGTTAGTATAACTTATTATAATATTATTATAATTTTATTTTCAGTTCATCTGGATGGATCGCTGTATTTTCCTGTCAAAATAACGGAGTTTCTTTGGAATTCTTCCGCTCTTTAGAACTGCCGATTTTTACGGTAGTAGGCTGAACTAATGCGAAAACGACAATCTCATTGGCTGGTGCTCACCTATTATCGTCCCTGTTCTGATTTTAGCAAATCAGTTCGAGCGAACAAAGCCAGTGTGATTAATATTCATGAACTTAGCAGCTCATTAATCTTTAGTGAGTTTTATATTGTTATTAGTAGTAGAATTCCCCCTTTTTTATAAAAACAATTTTTATACAAACAATATCTTAAGGACCACCACCATGCATTCATGCATGGTTATTTTAAAGTTCTAATTACTRAAGTTTTAATGCTAAATTATAAAATGTCATCAATTATCATAAATGTCATATTATAATGAAAATGAAAATGAAAATGCAATGAAAATGTATATACACTACATAATTAGAGTTTTATATTGTTAATTAATGTCAAATTTTAATGTAATGTTTTCTCAGGGTGAGTCTGTTTGATATATGAGACCCTCGACCATAAATGCAGTCATAAGGGTCATGAGGGTCACAATTTATAAGCTTTCCACTGATGTATGGTTTGTTAGGATAGGATAATATTTGACTGAGATACAACTATTTGAATATATGGAATCTGAGGGTGCAAAAAAATCAAAATATTGAGAAAATCGCCTTTAAAGTTGTCCAAATTAAGTTCTTAGCAATGGATATTACTAATCAAAAATTAAGTTTTGATATATTTACCCTAGGAAATTTACAGAGTATCTTAATAAAACATGATCTTAATATCCTAATGATTTGTGGCATAAAAGAAAAAAAATGATAATTTTGACCCGTTGCTACAAATATACGTGCTACTTATGACTGGTTTTGTGGTTTAGGTCCACATATATGCATATTTTTCAAATTTAGATTACCTTTGGCATCAAACTTAAAGGTAATTTTTTTTAAAACTTAAATTTAACCTTCGGCAAATCTCAAAATTAATATATATATTTTTTAACTTTATGTGTTGATGCCTAACTTTACTTGTAGCATTTAAGACAATTGATTTGAGTTTTTATTGTTTACATTTAATTAGCCAAAATCTTACTAATAGTATATAATGATAATGTTATATTGATTAACTTGATCGGTTATCAACAATCGGACGGAAAAAAAGAAAACCCTGAATATTGGTGCATCAGGGATGAATAGTGTGCCAAAGTATAATACTTTTTATTAGAGATTTGCTCAAAACTTAAAAAATAAGAATGAGAAGTACATATTATGCAGAATTGAAAAGTTACAGGTACCTTTTGCTTTTCCAACCCAAGGATATTCTGAATAATATAAGGACAGTCATAGTTGCACAGCCATCATGTGGTTCCTCTCATATTGAGACAGAGAGCAGCTCTGCCTGTGGTTCAGTGAATCTGAGATAGCTGTCTGCAGCAGGTCTGGAAAGAGCCAGGGGCAACTACAGTTACTAGAGACAGTAATGAGGGAAGTAATAACCTCTCTCGCACACACACCCCATTACTTCTATCAGGCAGGTATAAGCACACCAGTCATATCTGGTCCCTCGGATTCCCTCATCTGAACTATAGAGGCAGATGAACCGAGTGATCTTTAGTTGGATCCAGATCAAGACAAATTCAAGTATGAGGACCTGCCTGAGAAGAAAGAGCTGAATCGCTGCAACCTGAGCGCCTCAGATGTGTTTGGGGAAAAAGAGTCGTTCTTCTCCATCGATAGAGAGAGAGAGAGAATGGACTAAGTGAGTTCGCCTCAATTTAAAGAGTAGTTAGATCTCACTTTTTTTTTTTAAGGAAGCATGCAAGAACTCTGCACAGCACAGCTTCTTTTTGAACATCGCATTCACACAAATGATGCTATCAGAATACACAAGGTCAGTGCAGATTCGCAGCTGCCAGTCAACATCAAGGCCGCTTTTATTGCAACAACAAGCAGTCGTGTCGTTCTAAACCACCGCCTACGCTTAACCAACTGCTTAAAACTTAATACTAACACCTGCTGATCGCACCAGAGTAAATCACTGCGCTGTCTGCGTGTTTACACGTTCTGCAGACTCAACACGGTACAGTGTCTCCCCGTCGCAACCCCCTACTTGCCTATAGTAATGGCTCATTTATTTTCCTGTTGCTATATAAACCAGCGCTGCCGCCCGTGTCGGAGTTTCTTCACTGCGCCTCGACAGAGCAGAAATGGGACTCCGTCACAAAGATGCCCTGTTTATTCCTCCAAGACTGCCTATTAGTGCAGCTTGCCTGCTGGGGAAGCCACATCCTGGGACGACGACATTAAAGCGCATTCGTACCGGGGAAGAAACCGCTAATACTCGCTCCATACTACCCTACATACTTCTCTGTCTGCATTAATTCATCCCTCCGTCTACACGGGTGACTTTGACAGCCCACCCTGCGCTCCGCCGCCCTCTTCTTTTTCCTCTGCCTCGTTTGGCAGGTTGTTGTTTTCAGAACATACAGATGGAAAACAGCTTCAAAAGAAAAAAGAAACACATGGATGACTTGGATAAGAGAGAACACGACTGTGAAAAAAATAAAAAATATATATCAAAATAAAAGAAACCTAAGTAAAATGACAAGAATAGGAATAATGTGGTATATAAAAAGTGGAAAGCTTGGCACACTTTCCATTCTTTTGCCCAAGGGGTGCAGTGCAGGTAACAGATTGACAATCTTCACTCTGTCTGTCTGTCTAATGCATGAGAGTGAAGAAAGTAGTCACAAAAACCCACGAGCTTGGCGGCTTGAGCAGAAATTGATTTTTGTATGTGCGAGCGTCATGAATAAATCCACCTAGGCATGGTTATGTGGGTAGAAAGGAATGGGAAGACATCCCACCTGTCAGTAAATTGATTTGTTCTTATCCGTTTCCTGTTCATAATGATGTTTTATTTTATACGCCAGGTGTTTGTTTAAAGGCCTTCATCTGTGCAAAGCAAACAGTTAAAGCCTGAAGTAAAGGAGTAAGACAGTGAAAATGTAGCGTATGTATACAAAGATTTATACTGTGCATATAGCAACAAACATGAGTGGATCAAACAGTTTTTATGGAGAGCAAGTCATTCCCTTCTCACAATAGTTTGGTTTGGTTTTATTTCTCTTTGTTTTTGTATTGTTTCAGTATATAATGTTACCAAATTAATAATTAAGCTTTCTATTGATGTATGGTTTGTTAGGATAGGACAATATTTGGCTGAGATACAACAATTTGAAAATCTGCAAAAAAAAAATCACAATATTGAGAAAATCACCTTTAAAATTGTCCATGTGAAGTTCTTAGCAACGCATATTACTAATCGAAAATGATGTTTTGATATATTTCTCGGTAGGAAATTTACAGAATATCTTCCTGGAACATCATCTTTACTTTGTATTTTTGGCATAAAGGAAAATCGATCATTTTTACCCATACAGCGTATTGTTGGCTATTGCTACAAAATACACCCGTGCTACTTATGAGTGGTTTTGTCGTCCAGGGTCACATATGAATTGTTACCAAAGAGGTTACAGTACAATAGGGAATGCTTTATAGAAATTTTAGGAACGGTTTACTTACAGTTATAATGATGTTTGTAACCGCTTTCAAATGAGACTTTGTTCAGTTTACTGTGAGACATTTGATTAGATTCTGATTCACAAGGTCTGCAGCTTTAAATCAATTAATTAGTTTTTAATTCAAAAAATGCCTTACAGTGTCATCATTCATTTTAACCTATGTGCAAATTATAGCCGTTAATTAGTTTTTACCATGTTATAAGCACATTGCACAAAAGCATGCAGTTAATTCATATGGGATGTTCTGTATAGTTAACAGCAGTGACAAAGTTACTTTGTTTAAGGGTCATTCTATAGAATTGGTGAACACTGCTGTCCCACAACCAAAAAACACATTTAAAAAGCATTTAGGTATTCAAATCTTAGATGTCTTAGATCTTTCTATTATCTACTGAAACCCACAATAATATTTAAAATATTAGTAAGCTTTGTAAAATCATAATTTATTAGGTACTTTCAATTGAGAGGTGGCTGTCCCGAACCTTAACCTCTAAATTTTAACTTATGAAAGTGATATTGAAATCATTTTTGTTTTTTTTCCCCATTGTTGTCTTTAATAGTATCTTTTTTATTTTTTAAAAAAGTGACGTTCAAAAAAATATATTTATTTTATATTTTCTTTATAAATTATGAAACTTTATGTAAACTACTAAAACAGTGTATGTTTAAGTCTAATGGCAGAGACTGATTTGAACTAAACCCGTACATTTATGATCAGGAAATATTCCTGTGTCCCCCTCTCTCATAGCTACAAGGTGTGAATAGACAGGCCCCATCATTTTTAGGTAAATGTGTTTAAAAGTCTGAAAAATCTGTATGTAGCTTTAAAAAACATTTCTTCCGAACATCTTTTTTTCTGTAATTAAACACTTTTTTTTGGGAGTTATTCCATAACATTCAGTTTTTATATTTATACCACTGTTCAGAACTGTGCTGGCTAACCATGTGCTGATTAGCATCTTTGAGCTAGGTTCAAAAGTATCTAATATTTTCACTGCTGAAACATTTGGTGGAGTTTCGGCAGTGACATCTTTGTTTTTTGGGTGTT
>JAHKKF010531770.1:1774-24468 GCA_019740295.1 Labeo calbasu | reverse complement strand
TCATCATTGTTTCAGTAGTGAAAAAAGGGAACACGTAATCCTCATATTTAACAAAATTTTAGTACAGTTATGCAAAGTTACAAAGTTATTTCTTTGTGTATTAGTATGTTTTAGTATGTGAGTTAAAATTCTGTAACGTGATGTGGTTGCTACCAAAACATTACTCTCACTACTGAAACATGGGATGTTTTGTCAAAAATAAAGTATACTGAATTATCAACTAAGATGTTATTATAGTTTTGGGTTAATGTGTATTCAAACTAATGAATCCTTAACTTTGAAATCAGTATGATCAACTTTTTGCCTTTTGCAAAGAAAAATTGGATTCAAAATACAACAAATCTCATATTAATATTGTTAAAAATGTGATTGTTATTGATTTACCTATATAAAATATCAAAAAATATATTTACAATGTAGATACAAGCAAAATCGTAATATGTCAGTATAACCATTCTAAATTAAATGATTATTACTGTGTTTTAGTAGTGACAAATATGGGCAGAGGACAAATATTCCAAAACTTTCTAAAAATACAATATGAGAATTAACTGCACAATTACTACAAATGTGTACCTTTGATACTATACAATTTGCATACATACTTTTTTTTTTCAACATTTTTTTCAAGACGTTTCCAACTCTGACTTTGGACAATTTCTGTAGAGTGGTGGTCGTCACAACTGTGTATGAATTATATTTAGCTCCCCGACCTGACCGACAGCTGTGTGAACGTAGCTATTGAGCCGCTAATTCCTGAAACTCAACAATAGAGTTCCCCCTGTACAGTATTAGCCCAAAAATCTAATATTTTAATAAGCACTTTTATGCTGCTGTTTTTATATTGTGTGTGGGAGCATTTCCCATTACTCTGTGTGTGTACTGTGGAATTAGCATGAGGCAACTCCTGCTGACTAGTCTAGCTGGTAGCTCTGTGTCAGTCAGTGCTGTGGGTGGGCAGTCTGCTGATTTAGGGAGGAAGTGAGTCTGCAGTTATGGAGTGTTAGTAATCATTCTCACCTGCTGGAGACTGGAATACAGCTGGGAGCGCAGGGGCGCCGCCTCATCCACAAATCAGGTGTTGGTAACTACTTCCCCCTCCTACTATTTTCTGCCTGTCATCAAATGAAGAGGATTCCAATGCTTTTGCTCATTTATTGTCAAAATAAAGATGAAAAAGAAGCAAAGGTTGCGAGTAGAAGCAGAGAGATCTTTCTTAGGAAGCTCATGATCAAGATGTCGTAATTAACGTGTGACAGGCCTAACAGGGTGTAAAGCGCAGCAGTGCAGTGGCTGATCCCTTAATGTGTCTCGTTCCCGCAGGGTGGACTGAGGAACAGCAAGCACGAGTGTACGCTCTCGTCGCAGGAGTACGTTCACGAGCTGCGCTCGGGCATCTCCGAAGACAAACTGCTCAACTGCCTGGAGTCCCTGCGCGTGTCCTTGACCAGCAACCCCGTCAGGTCAGTCAGTCATTCCTCACACACTTTGTCCACAGCACTAACCATTCCACTCTGCAACTAGATTCAGATTCTACATTCAGAAACTTCAACAGCCACCACTGTGAAACGAAGTTAAACCTCATTTTCCTGTCTGCACGTGGCAATCTTGGAGGATTTCTTTCAGGATGCTAATTGGAAATCTGTCAATGAGTCTTTTAACCTGCGGTCCATACGGATCCCCAATTCTGGTTAAATGAGCGTAGCCCATAGCATGGGCCGGCTAAATGAGTGTATCCACCAGTCACTTTGAGCCTGGCCCTGTCATCTCCCCCTCTCTATCTATTAAGCTCTAATAGATAGGAAATCCTTTTTTTAACACTTCAGACAGCCAACCATTCTCTGAAACGTTAATAAGCACACCAACCACCACTACAAGACCAGGCGCCTTTGCTTTCAAGTCCCTTCACTTAAAGTGTGTATCCTGTCGTTTCCCGCTTGCTTTTTTTAATCTGTTCTGATCATGCCTAATGTAGTACCTAAAATAATTTCGCATTTCTCTCAGCCTGCCCATTTTTTTATTATCTCTTCTCCTCTCATTCATTCATTCATTCATTCATTCATTCATAATAAGACCCGTCTCAATTCCCCCAGTCTGCTCTCCCAGAAAGTCGTCTCAGCTCCCCTCTCATGGACGGGATTTTCAAATTTAATTTGGTCCCAGTAGCGCAGGGGAACACTATGTGACAGCAGACTCTCTCAATTATTTACCAGAGCACTGTCTGAGAGATGGCTCTTAATGTGAATCAATGAGCGCAGCATATAAAGTGGTCATCACACAATTGGCAGGCAGACGATCTCTTTAGGTCCACCGTCTCGCAGTGGGAGAAAGGACCGGAGCGGAACCGCCATTTGATCCGACGGCATTATGCGCCGTGCTCTCAACAGATGTGGTTTTCGCTGGAAAGCAATTAATAGACGCCCCTGCCCTTCTCCCCAGATGGCGGTACAGTGCAGCGAGTCAAAGGAACACAAACACCGGAATGACTTTGCTATTGTTTTCCTGTCACAGAACACATAATCTAGAATGTGAGTTGTAGAACACTGCGCCTCAAGGTAATCTCTTGTTATTGCCCTAATTAAATGAAGGAATGGCAACTCGTTCTGTTGTCTTTATCAGATCATCACAGTGTGGCGTCGGGGCCCCGTGCATCCAATTATTTACTCCACCGTTCGCCATTAATCATGGGAAATGGGTACAGAGCATTGTTCTTTGAGAAGCCTGCACTTCGTACCCCCATGAGGACAGGTTGTTTGTAAAGATCAGACTTGCTGGCTGAAGACGAGTGGCGTCAGCACTTCCTCTCGGTAAAAGGGCAGTTTGCGCTCAGGGGCCGGCGAGGCCAGGACCACCCTCCGGGCTTTTGCAAATGGCTGAACTTGTGAGTACGCAGTCAGAGAGGGGGTGCCGAGCGGTGTCTCACTCAACCGCTGAAGGTCAGGTCTTGCTCGGAGAGAAGCACCCTGGGGTGACGTGATACTTGGAGATGCTCGACGTGCTGATATCATTCACCTTTTACCTCAGTCTATCCGTTTTTCTCGTCTTTTACTCAAGCTTCTCACCGGCTTGCTTGCGTTATAGTTAATATGAGTGGAGATAATAATTACGGATCACAAAACAATATCCGCCCGTGCGCTGAATACTGTATGTTAATGTAACCTTTGCAGTGTTCTGGGTTTATGTAGTTGAGACGTTCGCCCCAATGGCAAGAACATAATGCACTGCTGTTTAAGTAAGTGGACAGTTTCATGTGCAGTTTCAGCTTTATTCCATTTGCAGGAACCATCAAGAAATCAAAGAATAACTAGACTTGTTCCATCCCACAAAGATGAAAGAAAGTTATGTCTGCTTTAAAGTTTAATTCCTATGGGACCCAACTCATTTCCCCTGAAACCGCTGGTCTTTTTTTTTTTTTCTCGAACTAGACTATGTACAAGTTTGAAATGTTTGGACATAAAGCCACAGTATGTGCTGAATGAGAAATTAATTTGTGATGAAAATTACCCCAAGTTCCTTCACTTTGCCAACGTGCAATTACTCATGAGTCCGTTCATGCCTTATCTCTGTCCTCTGTGAGAAATATGTTAGAGTGTGAATTCCTTTTAAGTCATGATTTCTGCAACATATTCTGTTCCGTAATAATCAAACTGCACTCGCAGGAGTGCCAAAATGGGTTGATGATGGTTTATTCATGGATGTAAAATGGTACAGTTATCACACATTCTTTAAATAAGTGTTGACATTATTGTAATGGAATACTAATAATTTCACTTTAAGTTTTTTATAGGACAAATCTACATTAATGGTCAAAAGTTTTTGGTTTTTGAAAGGGTTTTTAATATTTTTTTAAAGAAGTCTCTTCTGCTCACCAAGCCTCATTCATTTGATCCAAAGGGCAGCAAAACTTATTTAAAATGTAATTTATTCTTGTGATTTCAAAGCTGAATTTTTAGCATCATTACTCCAGTCACATGATCCT
Source organism: Labeo calbasu (assembly GCA_019740295.1). Classification (NCBI taxonomy): domain Eukaryota; kingdom Metazoa; phylum Chordata; class Actinopteri; order Cypriniformes; family Cyprinidae; genus Labeo; species Labeo calbasu. The sequence continues at coordinate 20,489 of JAHKKF010531770.1, read as the reverse complement.
TCAGAAATCATTCTAATATCCTGATTTGCTTCTCAAAAAAAAAAAAAACGTTCAGAAGAACAGCATTTATCTGAAATAGAAATCTTTTCTAACATGTCTTTATTATCACTTTTGATCAATTTAAACCATACTTGCTAAATAAAGGTATAAATTATTATAATATCTTTCCCTCCAAAATAAAAATAAATAAATAAAAATGTTTCTTGAACAGCAAATCAGCATATTAGAGTGATTTCTGAAGAATCAAGTGGCACTGAAGAATGGAGTAATGATGCTGAAAATGTAGCTTTGATCAAAGGAATAAATTACATTTTAAAATATATTCAAATACAAAACAGGTATTTTAAATAGCAAAAATATTTCACAATTTTACTGTTTTTTGGATCAAATAAATGCAGGCTTGATGAGCAGAAAAGACTCATCAAAAATCTTACTGTTCAAAAACTTTTGACTGGCAGTGTATGAATTTTATAAATTGTTGTTATTATCCTGAAAAAAAAGCTTCAGGTTTCCATTCACATCTTTTTGTGATACTTGGGATATACTATAGTAGTACAGAAAAGAAAAAAAATATTGGTAAAACACACACAACATGAACATGCATAAAGAAAATCATGTGGCTCAGGCTGCTATTATCTCTCTCAGATTTCTGTTATTGAATTTTAGAAAAGAATATTCAGCGTTCAATTTAAGTTAAGCCCAGTTGACTGAATTAAAGAATACTAGTCACGTCGGGCCGATAAAGCGCTGTTTCACTGTGGACGTCCCGAGTATTGAGAAAATCACCTTTAAAGTTGTCCAAAGTTCTTAGCAATGCATATTACTAATCAAAAATTACGTTTTGACATATTTACAAAATATCTTCATGGAACATGATCTTTAATTAATATCCTAATGATTTTTGGCATAAAAGAAAAATCTATAATTTTGACTCCTACAGTGTATTGTTGGCTATTGCTACAAATATACCCATGCTGCTTATAACTGGTTTTGTGTTCCAGGGTCACATATGCTTTGTACATTGATCAATCAGAGTAAAAGTTTGAATAAGAAGAGCTGAGCTCCTGTACTGTCTGCTTATCTCCTCATTGGTTGGCCTGTGTTTATGTAATAGTTTAATTGTCTGGGCTGAGCACCTGTTTGGCCGTCCAGGTGGCGGCTGGGCTGGAGAAGACTCTCATTTCCCAGTAGACCCTCACAGGTGTGGAGCTCACAGCCTCACACATCTATACACAGATGGCTGTGCTTGGGGCGGATACAGCGTCTTCCTTCAACATTTCACTATTTCTTTCTCTCTCTCTCTTTTTTTCCCCACTTCACCTCATTTTTTATATATTTTTTCCCCTCCCAATCCTCTGGTACTCATTTTGGTACACTAAAATCACTTCTTCATCTTCTGGCTTTTTCTCACTGTATATCCATCATTCTTTCACACTTGTAGTCTTGTTTCATTAACTCTGAATTCTGAGACTTGCCAAAATGCAGACTAACAGATAATCATTGGGTCTTATTTCCTCATTTATGGAGAGTTAATATGCAGTGTAACTAATGGCAGCCATTTTCTCTTGCCTCTCTCATGCTTTCGTTCTCTCTGTTTTTATTTCTTTCTGATGCAGCTGTACAAACAGTGCCACAGGCGTGCAATGTAGTGCAGAAACAATATTACAATGCAAGAAGTAATCCAGAACTTTCTTAACACCCACTCATGCATAAAACCCTCCAGCTTTGTCATCCATTCCAACAGCTCCGATGGCTCTTGCGCTTTCGCGCTGAAAGATCTCCAGTGGCGTACAGACAGCGCCGATTCTTCATCAGCACACCACCAATAGGAATTCGCGTTTCGTCCACGACATGGCCCCATTGCACTCTTCTGAACGTCTAAAGGGCTTGACTTTTCACTTTCTTGTGCTAAGCCCTCGGTATTACGCTCTCCGCTTTTACACTCTACTTTAAATCCCATCTGTGACTTCCGTATTGAATCTGCAGGCTCAAAGATATGCAGCGGAGAAAATCAGACAAACCTGAACTTGGCTCCAACTTTTCATTATGTCCAAATCTTCATGGTGGAGCTGCTGCATTTTTCCCTAGAGGGTTTTTTTTAGTAGTAGTAGTTCTTATTTATTTATTTATTTATTTAATTCCCAGTGTAGGTTTTGAATGTAAGCTAGCCGTGTGTTGTAGTTAGCAGTGTGGGACATGAGCCTGAGGACGCAGAGATGTGTATTGGAGTGAAGATGTGCTGACACTACTAGCCGCCCCACAGAGCCTGTGAATCCATCATTCTGCCTATGCGGCCGGCCTTTGCTGAGCGCCCGTGGACACATGTGCGGGAGGTAATGGGCTTATTAGTGCCTTTGAAGATTTGATACTCCTTAACAGGAATCCGTTCAGCCTCAGATCCTGAAGGCTATAGCCCTACGCGGGGCTTTGAGCGAGTACCGAATGGTAGACCATGAAACAATCACACTCCAGGTGTCACGATGTGTGTTCTTCTAAGCACCAGACTGCTTAGAAGCGCACATCCACCGTTATTGCCACTTTGTATGATGGGAATCTATTGCTGTGTTCCAAAACCTAGCGAATGTGTATGGATGCAGCATTTAAGGCATTAGGGCTTTTGCCCATTCCAAAAGTTAAGCATCTTAATTATGCTGTTTCCTTGCCTCTTTGGAAATTAAATTAGGCTAAATTCTTAAGGCAGCTCATGCATCTTAATTAGGCAGTCCCATAATGCATTGCGTGCATGCGTGTGTGTGTGTGCATCCAAGATGGTGGGTGACGAGAGAGAAATAACTATGATCCAGTGCCTGCCAAAAGTTTTGAAACGCCCTAGGCAAAGTTGGGTTTTGAACAATGTCAGCATAAATCTTTATTATTTAATGGATTGCATAAGGGACAACACAAACTATGAAAACATATTTTAATAAATAATAAAAACAAATAATGAACTGAAACCATCTCTAAACTATGTTTGAATTCATCTGTTTTGTACTAACCTTAATTTTTGTTTTTGTATTTTTTTTTTTAAATATTTCTATTTAGCTTTCATTTCTAATTATTGCAGTTTTAGTTTTGTAATTAAAATGTGTTTTATTTGATTTTTTTCAGTATTTTATTTTAGTTGCCAAAGCATATTTTAATAAATAATAAAAACAAATCATGAATTGAAACATCTCTAAACTGTTCTAATTCATCTCTTGTATACTAACCATATTTAGTTATACTTTTAATATACTTTTAAATTAGCTTTTATTTTTAAAATAGTTATTTCTATTTAGTTTTAATTTATAATTATTGCAGCTTTAGTTTTAGGATTTTTTTTTTTTTTTTTTGCAGTATTTTAATTTAGTTGCTGAAGTAATATTTCTAATTTTAACTTAAACTTAATATACAAATAAAAATATTAGTGTTTTATTTCAGCTTTTTGAAATTAATGAAAACATATTTTTATAGTTTTTTAGTGTTTATGGTAAAGTATTATAGAGATTATTTAACAATAACACTGCTGTCAACCAGTAAATATATAAAAGTATGCTAACCCAATAATCTAAATTCTGGAAAAATAAAAATAAAAATAATAAACGAGAATAAAAGGAGGAATTTTGTTGTTTGTTTGCATTTTTGCACTTTAGCACTTTTGGAGAGCACTATAAGCAAATTTACAATGTCGCCCAATAATATTGGCACCCTTGGTTAATATGAGCTAAGGCGGCTGTGAAAATAAATCTGCATTATTTATCTTTTTGATCTTTTATTTAAAAAATTCACAAAATTCTAAACTTTCATTGAAGTAAATCAATTGAAAGTGGGGGGAAACTTACTAATGAAATAAATGTTTTCTCCAGTGCATGTTTCCTACCATTATTTGCACGCCTAGAAATTCTTATGAGTAAAATATCTCTTGAAATATATTTATTCATATTTACATTTTGTAGCACACCAGGGTGACTGAAATTGTCCAGCCATGACTTCCTGTTTCACAGGATTATAAATATGAGGAACATAAACCCAGAATTCCCTTAATTATCTGTCACAAGGAGTAAAACCAAAGAATGTAGTTCTGATGTGCAGAACAAGATTGTTGAGCTTTGCCAAATAGAAAGTGGCTGTAAGAAAATAGCTAAAGCATTGAAAATCCCCATTTCCACCATCAGGGCAATAATTCAGAAGTTCCAATCAAGTAAAGATGTTACAAATCTGCCTGGAAAAGGACATGTGTCTACATCGACCTAATGCACACTGAGTAGGATAGTCTGAGTGGCCGAAGATTTAAGATTAAACAGCCCCTAAATCACCACATGTTGTTTAAATGGGTTTCAAGAAAAAATAAAATAAAATAAAAAACTCCTGACTCATCCAAAAACAAACTCCAGCATATTCAGTTGTCAAACACAACTAAAACTTCAAATGGGACTGGCTTCTATGGTCAGATGAAACATAAAAAAGAGCTTTCTGACAGCAAACCCACCAGATGGGTTTGGTGAAAACAGGGATAAAAAGTAACCCATGCCCAGGGTTACTGCTGGATCTTTAATGTTGTGGGCCTGTTTTTCTGCCAGAGGTCCTGGACATCTTGTTCAGATACATGGAATCATGGATTCTATCAAATGCCAACAGATAAAAAATCTAAACCTGACTGCATCTGTTAGAAATCTTATAATGGACCATGTTTGGATCTTCCATCAAAACAGTGATCCAAAACTAACATCAAAGTCAACACAACAATGTGAACAAAAGAGAAGAAGCACCAACGTGGAGCTGGCAATCTGAAAGATCTGGAGAGATTATGGATGAAGGTCTCTGATCTTGTGTCGGGTGTTCTCCAAACTCATCAGGAGTTTTTATAGGAGAAAACTCAGAACTGTTATCTTGCAATAATCGGGTGCCAATAATTGTGGTTATGTGAACTAGAGAAAAACACTTATTTCATTATGAGATTTTCCCCCCACTTTCCACTGTTTTACTTCGATGAAAGGTTAGAATTTTATAAATTTTTTCAATTAAAGATCAAAAGAACAAACAATGCAAATTTATTTTCACAGCCACCCTTTGCTTATATTTACCAAGGGTGCCAATATTAGTGGGCGACACTGTATATTTGTATCTTTTTTATCATATTTTGTGCCTTTTTATAGGAACCTATAAAAGAAAAGTTGGGTAAGATATCACTGTACCACAGCTCTGACAAAATTAATTTTGATTTCAGCAGAAAAAGTGTTGATTTAAAAACGGTTAGCGATATTGAGTCTCTTATGTGTTTTTGTGTGCTACACAAAGTTACTGTTCCAAGTCTGTCACTTACAAGAATGCTTGATGGATAGGATGTAGGCACGTCCAAGTTTTGTAACAGAGCTTACTAAAATAAAAAAGGATTACTTGAAAACAAGGCAAAATTCAATAACTTGTCCATATTGAATGGTGCGTGTATGGGCATGCCGTATGTTTCGCTGAGGCAGCTTAAAGAAATTGTATTAATGTAATGGGCAGCCATAATTGTCATGATGGATAATGGCAGGAGACGTAGACATGCCGATGCAGGTTGTCAAATATTGTTTATAATGCGAGTCCGCCGTTTAAACTTTTATTTCTTTCGTTCGCCTGGCTAGACACCCTTGTCCATCATCCATAATTGATTTTCTAAATGTGTTTTGACATTGTGGAATTTTTTTTCTCCAACTGAATTCTGATGACGGGCATAGAGTAAAGAAAATCCACTCACGCACTGCTAAAACTGATATTGTGAAGTGCAACTGTGTTCATTATTTTATAAAATACATTTTGAATTATTGGACAATTCTGTCTCAGAAGACAACTTTGATTAATAGTGTATAAGTATTGGGAAAAAACTGTCTGGGTGATGTCTGTTGATCATCTTTTACTTTGTGGGCCTGGGATGTAGTTTCCTCGCTGTCAAGGTCAGAAAAGTGGAAGCAGACAGGCTCCAGTCTTTAGAGGTAAAACATCCAACATCTTTAGAGTTACTGCATGTTGAGTTACCCCGAGAAAGTTATCAAAACTTCACCTGTTGGTCCGTGAAATAAATCGTCTGCATGGTCGTGGCAGAAGAGTGAGGCCGAGTTTGCGGCGCTCTGCTAAGGTCATTTTTCCTGTGCTGTGCGGCTAGTTTCCGCTCTCCCTCTCTCTCTCCAGACTCCAAATGTTATTAGAAACCTAGTTCTGGCCCTCGGGCTCTGGATCAGCTCCCCTGATCCAGCCCGCGTCAAGGAGAAATAAAGGACTGAAGTTGGACAAATTATCAATTCATACGTGCACAGCTACAGTGTGAGATTCAGTGTTTTCCACTCATTCGCTTTGGCCTAATGAAGAAAGTAACCATTTTTAACAACTGCAGTGTTTTTTATTTTAATAAGTTCATAAGTGAAGTTATTTCTGGCTTTCATTTGTGCAAATACATGCCACTTACTAATTATGTTGTTTATCACTATGTAAAACCCAGAGTTTGATTGGACTTCTTATTCGGTTTTCTGCCGCCGCGGCTAAGCGGTCTGTAAAAATAGACGCTGTTTTTCTTTGTGAGGATTATTGATCACGCGTTTAGCCGTCATAGCCCTGCACGCCCTGTCAAGCCTTTCGTGTCGGCGCGAGCCGGTGTACCTGAGACTGTGTTATAGAGGCTCTAATAGAAGCAGTGGTCACATCTGCCGCTACAGAAGAGCTTTTTCCGAGGCAGTAAAGGAACCCACCAATCCTGATGTCCTTCGTGACTGGGTATATTTTAAGCGGGATGCCCATTTCATTTTATGCCACCATCTGTTAACCTCAAAGCTAGCCGTATCTGCGGAGCCCTGCAGCAAGGCATACATAATTCAGATATCTGATTTGAATTCCATATTGATTTAAGTGAGAAATGGTATTGCACAGGTACATGGGGAAAATTAGTATTCTGCCACGCTAAATTCAATATCTTTGGGCTGTCTGTGATTTTCACCGCATCTTCTCTTGTTATTAATTGTTTTGTCAAGCCTCCTCACCTTTTATGGGAGGTTTTTGGGGGCTTGTCTCACACTGAAAATTACATAGTGCGGTAGAGTGATCTGACTAATATGGATTTCTTTTGTCTGTATTTTTTTATTTTGAGTGCAATTCCTTAATTCCATGACAAGCATTACAAGCGTGTGATATAGATAGATTATATGTCAGTGCTCCATATTAGAGTATTTTTAGGTTTATTTTTCCTCTAGCACACTGTGTATCTGATGTTTTTGAGTTATTTGGGTCAGGAGATTGAGGAGCAGGTGACCTACATGTTTCTGAGTGACAGCCCACATCAGTCCTTTGGCAGCGCGAAAAGCCGCAGCGAGCACACACACGCGCCGCCATTGACTTCTGAACGAAAGAATCGCTAATCCATTAGCATGCGAGGTGACTGTCATGGTTGATTCCCTTGTCCCTGTCTGTCCGCTCTCTGACATACTTTACCAGCAGATCAATAATACCAGATGTTTGAACTTAAGTCTAAAATATTTATGGCCTCTGGTGAATTAAGTTAAACTGTCCCGCGTGGCTCACATCGGGTCAGCTTCCTCATAGCTCAAGCGAATGTTTTAGCACAGAGGAAATGAAGCTCTGATTTGATTCGCACTAACACAAGAATGATTAAAATGATCATTAAAATGATTGCACATTAACGTGAGAAAGTGTTGAAGGAAGACCGGGAGACATGGACAAGGAGGTTTTTAATATCTGGAGAAAGCTATCTGGTTGCATTAGCGACAATTCTGAGCTGTGACGGCAAAAAAAACAGACAGGAGATAAAAATCAATTTACAAAAAAAGCAATAGCAAAACATATTTTTATGCATGTTTATATTTACATTATGTAAAAATCCATTTTAATTTCTAATGTCCATTTAAGAACCTGTTTTTGTTTTGTTGTGTTATTTTGTTTGTTTGGTTTTGTTTATTTTGTTCTATTCTTTTTTTCTGGTTTTGTTTTTTGTTTTGTTTGTTTGGTCTTGATCTGTTTTGTGCTGTGCTGTTTTCTTCCGCTTTGTTTTGTTCTGTTTTGTTTGTAGAAATCCATTTTAATTTCTAAAGTCCATTTAAGAACCTGATTTGTTTTGTGTGTTGTTTTTTTGGTGTTGTTTTGTTTTGTGGTGTTTTGTTCCATTTTATTTTGTTCTGTTTTTTTTGTTTTGTTATGTTTTTTTTTTTTTTTTTTTTTAATTTTGTTCTGTTCTGTTTTGTTTAAAAAAATCCATTTTAATTTCTGAAGTCCAATAAAGAACATGTTTTGTGTTTTGTTGTGTTTTTTTTTCTTTTGTGCTGTTTTGTTCAGTTTTGTTTTGTTCTGTTCGTTGTTTTCTGTTCTGTTTTGTTTTGTTTTGCTTTGTTCTGGTTTGTTTGTAAATAGCCATTTTAATTTCTAAAGTCCATTTAAGAACCTGTTTTGTTTTGTGTTTTGTGTTTTGTGTTTTGTGTTTTGTGTTTTGTGTTTTGTGTTTTGTGTTTTTTTGTTTTGTTATTTTATTTATTTATTTATTTATTTATTTATTTATTTATTTATTTATTTTTTGTTCTGTTCTGTATAGTTCTGTTCTTAGTTTGTTTTTTAGTTTGGTCTTGTTCTGTTCGGTTTTGTTTTGTTCTGTTCTGTTTTGTTTCTGTTCTGTTTTTCTGTGTTTTGTTATGTGTTTTGTTTTGATTTGTTTGCACATTCTACCTTCTGGAAACCCACTATTAATGACAACTTTCTAAACCTTCTTATTTGGTAACTTAAATTGGTCACTTAACTTGAACACTTAAATTGCAAATCCCCAACCATTTTAAATGTGTTTAATCCTGGTCCCTCCTTTTTGTTTTGTTTTGTTGTGTTATTTTGTTTTGTTGCATTGTTTTCTTCTGTTCTGTTTTTTTTGTTCTGTTTTGTCCTGTTCTGTTTTGTTTGCACATTCTACCTTCTAGAAACCCACTGTCAATGAAACCTTTCTAAACCAGTTAATGCTGTTAATCAGTCATCACTTAAGCAAATTGCCAGCAATTTTAAATGTGTTTCATCCTGCTGCTGCTCCCTCCTTTTTCTCATGCACACACACTTTTGCTACCTTCTGCTATTTCTTTGTTATCGTGACCCTATATTCACAGCCTACAATTCCAGAAAGAAGCAAAGCTGGCATTGATGTGGTTTGATGTGCAGTCATTGTGGCTGTATTGAGACTCCTGCTGGGATCCAAATGCCATTAGAGGGAACAGCGGCTCTTTTAAACGGAGCAGGTTCTTGCCCCAGTGCCTTCCTTCTAGTGTGTGGCAGACACATCACAGAACGCTGACACCAGGGATATTGTTCTTCGAGCGTGCCACCGGGTTCAGTCCCTGTTTAACGCTCCAAAACCCAGTATCTGTCATGCGTCTGCAAAAGGCTGTGTGAAAAGACAGGCCGCCCGTGTCTGTCCACTTCACAATTGTAAAGAAATCAGCCAAGCATTTTTTTTTCATTCCCTTTTTAACTCTCCATCACTCACTACACCCAGCACAGATAATTACGACTTTTCTCCTGCATATTCATTCGAAGAGACAGATCAAAACGGAGGGAGGGGAGAGATAAGCAAACTTTTGCCTTGTCATCAAAATAACAGCCATGGGATGAACAGAAGAGCAGAAAATAATGTCTTCATTAGAGTAGAAAGAACAACTGACTGGAAATGTTCCAAAAAAATATAATTAATTTGAAATGTTACGTTGCTAAGTTGGTAGATCATACTTGTGGACGTTTTGTCCTATTACTGTGTTGATTAAAATGTGTTGCTCTTTTTTCAGTCTAATCTTCGTTGCACGCTTATGTTGACCTTTCATCTGGTTTCTCAAGTACATCATGGCCTTTAAGCAGGAATGTGCCGTATCCATGTTAGATTTCACGGTTAACAGAAGACAGGTTAAGAATAGCTTGAAAGACTTTTTTTTGAGATAATTCTAGAAGAATGAATGTGGCACATTATAATGAGAAGCCTGCTATTTATTTTGTTTTAAAAATGTTTTGTAATTCATTGATTTATTCGCACTCCTGACATTACAAAGATACTGTACTTAAACCGTGGAAGTCAATCTCTTCTCAGCCTTGCCTTGAGCCTCCCTGTGATTTCAGCATCACTCAGAGTCATGGACATTGTCATGAACAGCAGAAAGGCCTCAGTTGCAATATTTAGTCAGTGACTAACTGTTCTGGTGCTCAGTGGTGGGTTGAAATGTTGAGAGCAATTTGTTGCTAGGAGCAGAGGGCCTCGAGTGGAATAGAGCAGAGCTGAATAGGCCACGGGCAGTCGAATGAGACCGTCCATGGCTTAGCCCTAATACAATTTGAAAGGCATTGCTCTCATAGAGTGTTCTCAATGACACAACACTCTAGAGCTTCTTCAAGTGCAATAACAATGTCAGACTCAACAGCCAGGCTTTTGGTTGACATTAAAGGGTTCTGAAAATAAAGGCACGGGGTCAGAGAAATAACCTGCAGTTATATAGGCAGTTAACCGACTTTTAGAACGTCAAGTGGTATTATACAGTACACTCCTGCTGGTGATCATTAATGATTTTTCACATGCATTTGCAATTTATTATGTGTTGTTCATGATAGCAGTATAATGTCTCTGTGATTGCAAATTGAATGTCAAACCTAATTACGGTTGTATTGTCACAACTGTTGCCGATTTTTCATTTAATTTATTTGGCAGTGATATTTTGTCATCGCTGGCGCAAACATAACTATTTCACTATCATAGAGACAACAGTGTTTATGCATTTATTTAAGCATTATGCACTAAAAGGTTATGCGTTGTCAGTTTATTGATTCTTTTAGAAGTGTTATCTATAAATATATGTATCCTTTAACAGGTCATGCATGTTTCATTTAACCCAGAAAATGTGTTTGCTCGTGTCAAGTAACTCTGCTGGCTTTGCCGCCGCTTAACTCCAGGATTATCCCAATCAATATTTCATGAATAAGTCTAAATCAAATCGTTGGATCCATGCCACAGAGTGTGGGTAGGTCACCGATGAGCTGATTTGACAGGAAATGATGCGTTGTTTACTCAGGGGTTTCCGGGAAAAGCTGACAGGTAATCTAAGATTGACTTGCAGACAGACAGAAAGACAGGTGAAGATGCTTAATGAATCGCAAACGTGTTAAACTGATGCATAATTCCTCTAACCGCCGAGAGAAGATGCCTTAAGAGTGATGAAAAAACACATCTGATAGCACTCCATGCTGGCGTTTTTAATTCAATCATCTTTTACTGACATGGTTATCTTTTGAAAGAGCGTTTTCCTCCCATTTTCATGCTTGTTAGTGGTATGAGCATATAGCTTTATGTGATTTCTTAATTTGAATTTGAATTATCTGCACTACATGTTTATAAAGCTGTTCAAATTGTAGTCCTAAAACCTGGAAAAGAATGAGCGTTTTCGAGCCATGGGTTCCTTCGGGAATTACTAACGAGTTTTTGGAATAACAATTTTTGATTTATGAATTACATTTGGGTAACTTTGCTTGAAGAGGCTTTCATGATTAGTTCTGCTAAATAAATTACACAAAATCATAATTCAGACATTTTCGAAATGTGGTTTAAAAAAAAAAAATTACAACACAACAGAAACGGATGATATTTTAATGCCTAAATGCATTTGTATTTACTTGGACAATGGTGTGGAATTGTAATATTTACCATAATATGAAATTTGTATTGACAACAGTTTTATTATTTGTGCGTTAATAATTGTGTTAAATGCATATGCTATATTAGTTACAGTTGAGGTCAAAAGATTACATCCCCTTTCAGAATCATTAAAAATGTGAATTATTTTACCAAAATAAGAGGGATCCTACAAAATGCATGTTATTGTTTATTTAGTACTGACCTGAATAAGATATTTCACATAAAAGATGATTACATGTAGTCCACAAGAGAAAATTATAGTTGAATTTATAAAAATGACCCGGGTCAAAAGTTTATCCCTTGATTCCTAATACTGTGTTGTTACCTGAATGATTCACAGCTGTGTTTTTTTTTTTTTTGTTTTGTTTAGTGATAATTGTTCATGACTGCCTACTTCAGAAAAATCCTTCAGGTCCCACAAATTCTTTGGTTTTCCAGAATTTTAGTGTATTTGAACCCTTTCCAGCAATGACTGTATGATTTTGAGATCCATATTTTCACACTGAGGACAACTGAGGGACTCATATGGAACTATTGCAGAAGGCTCAAACACTCACTGATGCTCAAGAAGAAAACAAAAAACATGCATTAAGAGCCAGGGGGTGAAAACTTTTGAACAGAATGGAGATTTTTCTTATTTTGCCTAAATATTCCTTTTTTTTTCATTTAGTACTGCCCTTCAGAGGCTACAGAATATAGTTACAGATTTCCCAGGAGACAAAATAAGTAAAATTTACCCTGATCTTCAAATTCAAAAAGTTTTCACCCCCTGGCTTTTAATGCATCGTGTTTCCTTCTTGAGCATCAGTAAGCGTTTGAACCTTCTGGAATAGTTGCATATGAAAAGATGGATTGCCGAAACGGCACTATTCAGTGTTGACTGCAGTGCATAACTGTGAACTGGTGGCTCATCTCCCTGCAAAATCTTGTTTGCTTAGTAATTTAGGTTGAGTGTGGTTAGAGTTTTGTTGCTTTTGTTGAGTGACATGACCGCAGCGGTACAATGTCAACGCTGGCTAAGGTTTCACTGGGTCTCACCACACTACCTCAGATGTTTTCAACACTCATCTGCTGCAGACTGAAACCATAACCCACACTGTTATTGTAAGTAAATTAGATACACTCAACCACGTCGTTCTCGAATCCCTCATTTTCACCGACCACCTCCACAGCAGCAGTGCTTTTACATTTCAAGGCTTGGTAAGGTTGCTCACGAAGATCACATTTTTCATTAAAGACCTCAAACTGTGCATTTTCTTTCAACAAACAGTTGAAACGCAATGAGACCAAATTGAAAACAATAAACGACAAGCCCCCTGTAAACAGATGGGTATAAATTTTGCACATTATACTGTTATGTTTTATTAACAAATCAGGCCATTATAATGTACTGTACAGCAAATGGTAATAAGTTTCAAATTGAGTTTGCTGGGTCGCTAATGAATTTTGAGTAATGGCATGGTGAGCCTCCGTCTTTGTAATTTTAGACTAATTTAATTGCAGATCTGTAAAATAGGCATTTTAGCCGCCTTAAACTGCCCTGGGCTACAGGCATCACCCCTAATTGAGGGTCTTGTGTGACCATATGGGTTTATACAAATGACTTTAATATGCATGTTGCATTGTGCACTATGATTATCAAAAAGAAAGGAATAACTCATTGACTTATGGTCCTTTATTGCAACAAATTGCCCCATGTATTTGGGTTTATTGACAATCTGGAGCTAAGAACAAGTGATGTTAATGGCATACTCTAAATGCGATCACATGCTGCTTAGCTCTCTCGCTCTCTCTATCTCTCCCTATTCTTATCCCCCCAGATCATTTAATGCCTCCAGATACATTGTGTTTTATAGCCAATTATCTTACACAATCCATTATCAGTTTTACTGTTATCTCCCATGCATTGCTTTGTCTTCCTGTTGGAGTGCATGGCCTGCACAAGTTGCCTAAAGGCACCACACACAAAGAGTTGTTTCATTTGCATTTGCCTTCACTTCATTTGCAATGCGGAATTCTTAGACGAATCTGTTTTCAGAAGTGTTAATCAGGTGATTCCAGGCCTCATAATTTTTAAAAAGTGGCAAATGTAAGAGCTGACTGTGAGTGTTTTAGTACAAAGACATACAAACGGTCTATTAAAGAAAACTGTTTTAATGACTTTTAATTATCAGTGTGGGGAAAAAAAGTCAAATATCTTCTCCAGGATGCATAAATATTTTATTCTCTCCTCCAGAATTCCATCTGGTCACACATATGTGGAAAATTTGTCACAGTAGCTGAAACGTGAGGAACAAAATCATGATATTTTCTCATGTTCTTGTCACATGTGGCATTTTCTGAGAGACAGAGAATGACTCATCTGGTATATGATGCTGCAAGTGCCACAATGACCTGTCTGTAAAGTGGATGTGGGAAAAACAACTACAACAATCTCACTGTTTCCAGAGTTGAGAAGCAATATTGGAACCCAGCTCATCTTCAAAACCAAACTTTTCTAACCTGTAATGAACTTGTTCGCAGTGTGCTTGTTGATGGGTTTATGTATTCTAACAAAGTTCTTTGCCTGTCTCTTTCTGTTTTTAGCTGGGTGAATAACTTTGGCCATGAAGGTCTCGGACTGCTTCTGGATGTGCTGGAGAGGCTTCTTGACAAGAAACAGTAAGTTATGCGGACTTTCTGACGTTGTCGTTTTAAGAAATTCCCTTTCTTCAGTGCTTTTGGATTGCTCATTCACGCGCTCTTATCTTACTCTTTACTCGCTGATTTTCTTTTCCTCAGGCAAGAGAACATTGACAAGAAGAACCAGCATAAACTCATTCAGTGCCTCAAGGCCTTCATGAACAATAAGGTGTGTTTAGAATTTAAAAGCTCCACCATGAGTAGTTTATATCATTTTGTGTCCCACACGTGCCAAGTGAAAAAAAAGAAGAGAAAAATCTGCAAAGCAGCATATCAAAGAATATAAAATCATGCCAGCTCCTTACTTGTCCTTGAGAGTGAATACATTTCTGATTGAAATAGTTGCTGCTTTATTAAATGGGAGCAAACACAAATGAAGCTCGTTCAACTCTAGATAATCATCAGATTTAATATTTTCTAAAGCTGCTTTCATGCTTAAATGGTATTGAAATTATTCAGTTTATACCTCAGCCATGTTAAATATGAATGCTGTTTTATTTCAAACACTTTCTGTAATGTTTTTTTTTATTTCATTTATTCCCCCCCTCCCAAGTGAATTTATTCTGTTCAAACTATGGTCAAGTGCAGTGCATTACACCCTGTGAGGAAGACAGAGATGCAGGAATATGATTATTTGTCCCTGCTGCCCTGTTCTCATTTAAAATAATTTATCCTAAAACATATCTACACCTGCCTAATTGGCTCTTGCAGGAGAAGAAAGCCTAAATTTGTTCATACACAAGGGGTTCGTTGTGTTTGCTTGAAGTTTAAAGGGATTATCTATTGCAGAATGTTTACATTTTTACAAGTTGTAGTAAAATGAGACGTCTCTTTGTTTTCAGTATGGCCTCCAACGGATCTTGGGGGACGAACGAAGCCTCCTTCTCCTCGCAAGGGCGATCGATCCCAAGCAGACTAATATGATGACTGAGATTGTCAAGATTTTGTCTGCTGTTTGTATCATCGGAGAGGAGAACATGTAAGATCATCAGCTCAGTATAATTTGATGTGGTTTACTATAGTGTTTTGCCTTGAGAAGTGCCATTAAATACGGTATACGAAATGCTACTACTAATACAGTATTTTCTGCTTATTAAGGCTACATTATTTGGATTAAAAATACAGAAAAAAACATTAATATTGTGAAATATTATTGCAATTTAAAATAGTGGTTTTCTATTTAAATATACTTTAAAATATAATTTATTCCTGTGATGCAAAGCTGAATTTTTTTCGTTATTTCGGTCTTCAGTTTTAAATGATCCTTCAGAAATCAGAATTTATTATCAATGTTAAAAACAGTTGTGATGCTTAATTTTTTCTTTTTTCTTTTTTGGAATCTGTGATACTTTTCAGGATTTTTTGATGAATAAAACGGTAAAAAGAATAGCTTAATAGCTTTATTTATTTATTTAGTTTTTTATGTTTATTTAAAATAAATATATTTTGTAATAATAATAATAATGATAATATATATATATATATATATATATATATATATATAAACTATATTTTAAAGTTAAAATAGAATAGAAAACTGTTATTTTAAATTGCAATAATATTTCATAATATTACTTTTTTCTGTATTTTTGATTAATTAAATGGAATTTTAAATGGGCATAAGAGACTTGAAAACATTACAAATCTTACTAATCCCAAACTTTTGAACGGCAGTGTATATATTTCTGATATTTCTTAGCAAGTGTCCATTGCAGTGCAGTAGTGCTACACGTTACTACCCCGTTCTCGAATTAGCCTGCTAGAAAGCCTCTGGCTAAGCATATACGTGCTGTTAGTTTTGTAGTTGAATAATTAAAAAGCTGAGTTTGCAGCTGATCATTTTTATCTGGCGATCAGTACCTTCAGCCCCGGGATCTGTTTCAATAAACACCCAAACACACGCAGACAGACTCATGCGCACTTGCTAAGTGCAGGTTGGGTGAATCGGTGTGTGGTAGGTGAGTAGATTAGTGTTTTTTATGGGTGTGTAGGTGATCAGAGAGTGTGCAGATCTGTGTGACAGCTGTAAAAATGCTGATACCTCACTTAGCGCTGAAACTAGCTCCTTCCCCCTCAAACGCTGTGCAGTGACACTGGCTTATGTTTAGTGCTGTCACATCAAAGCCCTCTTTAGGAGTTGAGCAGGTGTAGCTTATTCTGAAGCCATGTTTGAACCAGCATGAAAGACTCTGTACAACCCACTCACGACTACAACTTAATCACCTGGATCACAAAACACGGATCTTACACCTAGCTGTTCGACAAAACTTCTCTCCGCAGTTTCTTCCACGACGGAGCAAAGCAAAACGATTTTGGGCATAAAGAGACATGTAAAAGTGAACGTAACATCTGGTGTAAATCACTAGTATGTAGCTTTTATAATCTGTCGCATATAAGAGTTGATTAGCATTTTGTGCCTGCCTGTATAAATCATAATTTAGATTTTTACACATAATAAACTTTTTCAAATTTAAACATCATCAAAAGGAAGAATACACTACTGCACAGTTAAAAAAAATATTTTACTTGAATGGTTAACCCAAAAATTAGCTTTCTGTCATAATATAAAATTATATAATTATTTATTAGTTATATTTCTTAAAAATATATAAAAAGCTTAATATTTTTGTGGAAGCCCTGGTACACTATTATGTAAAGTTTTGGGTTAAGTATTGTATGAATTTTACTACAAAACTCAAAATGACTGATACCCAGAAAGTCCAACATAGGATAATTAGATACTGTTCGAATCTAACGAGACCAATCTTATCATTTTTGGCAAAACTGGTCAGAACTTATAAACAGAAATGTCAATATTCATATGTTTTTTGCCAAAACTACTTATGTGCTCTGAGGTCAATCTTTTTATAACACATACCAAGTTTGGTCAGAATCCGCAAAAGCGTTGCAGAGATTTAGCCTTATGTCCTTTTTTGCGCAAACTTTGTCAAATCCATTAGCACTCTACAAAAACAGTGTGCTATCTAGGATCCGACCCAATTTTGGTGAAAATTGGACATACTTAAAAAAAGTACATATTTTGGAAAAATCTAAATTGCGAAAAAATATTTAGCATATAAATTAGAATTTTCTCATCCATTCAACTCTATATGAGCCAAGTAGTCAGAAGAAAAAAGAGAATTTAGCTTTTAGACCTTACGGTTTAAATGTTATTGGCAGAAACATGCATGCAAATTTGGCCTGTTGGTGGCGCTACAGAGTTTGAGTTAGAGACTCCAAATTTGCTGTGGTTAATGATGAGGCTATCCTCTGTCTGTGTGCCAAATTACATAACATAACACATATTTTTGCACAAAATTCGTCAAATTTGTTTGTTAGCGCGCTTTACGAAAATGGTTTGGTATATCAAAAAGCTTTTGCCAGAGTGCTTTGAAGATGATCTGAACCAATTTTGGTGAAAATTGGACAAACCTGTTTAGGACAAGTTCCAAAAACTACATATTTCGGAAAATTCAAAATTGGGAAAAATATTGATCGTAGAAATTAAAATTTTCTTGTGCATTCAACTCTGTATGAGCCAAGGAATCAGAATAAAAAATTTACTTTTAGACCTTACGGTTCAAAAGTTATTAGCAGACACATGAATGCAAATTCGGCCTGTTGGTGGCGCTAGAGAGTTTGAGTTAGAGACTCACTGTGTGCCAAATTACATAACGTTCTCGCAGTCGATTCTATAAGATTCTTAAAAATACGTTAAAGCACTTGAAAAAAATCTGCATTTTACTACAAAATTCGGAATAGTCCATGCTCAAAATGTCTGATGTAGGAACATTTGGTATCGTTTGATTTGGTATGCTACTCCAAATCTTATGATCTTTGGCGAAACTGTTTAGAAAATCTAAACAAAAATGTCCATTTTGTATATCTTTTGGCCAGTAAGTGGCGCTGTGCCGAAACTACTCATGTGCCATCAGGTGCTTGTTATAACCAAGTGGCAACCTCCCTCTTGAAGCCAACACGGAAGTGACTAAAACTGCAATTCATCGACTGGCCGCTAGAGACTGGCTGCAAAAGGGAGTCAATCCCATAGACTCCCCATGTTAAAATGCCCAACTTCACAGCAGAAAAAAATATGTTTACAGCCTGGTTCAAAAAGTGGGTTTGGTCTATATAGCTAATTTTGCCCTTCATGTCAACTGTGAGGGGGGTGAATTTTCCCATAACTCATCCGTTTAATTTATATTAAGCCTTAAAGTTCTGCATAATTTAGGGCGTGGCCACTTAAGTGACAGATGGATTGCCGCTGCTATCACCACCATCGTGCTAGGCGGGCGTGGTTTCAGCAACCAGCTCCACCCACGTCCCGCCTATTTGCCCATTTTCGATTATCCGGGAGTGACGTGCAAT
>JAHKKF010531766.1:3748-19077 GCA_019740295.1 Labeo calbasu | reverse complement strand
CACCACCGGTGCTCGGGCCCTAATAATAAACGGAGCAATTCCAATAGGGTCCTCACACCATCGGTGCTCGGGCCCTAATAATAATAATAATAATAATATACGGAGCAATTCCAAGAGGGTCCTCGCACCACCGGTGCTCGGGCCCTAATAAACAGAGCAATTCCAATAGGGTCCTCACACCACCGGTGCTCGGGCCCTAATAATAATAAAAGGAGCAATTCCAATAGGGTCCTCGCACCACCGGTGCTCGGGCCCTAATAATAAACGGAGCAATTCCAAGAGGGTCCTCGCACCACCGGTGCTCGGGCCCTAATAATAATAAACAGAGCAATTCCAATAGGGTCCTCGCACCACCGGTGCTCGGGCCCTAATAATAAATGGAGCAATTCCAGTAGGGTCCTCACACCATCGGTGCTCGGGCCCTAATAATAATAATAATAATATACGGAGCAATTCCAAGAGGGTCCTCGCACCACCGGTGCTCGGGCCCTAATAATAAACGGAGCAATTCCAATAGGGTCCTCACACCATCAGTGCTCGGGCCCTAATAATAAACGGAGCAATTCCAATAGGGTCCTCACACCATCGGTGCTCGGGTCCTAATAATAATAATAATCCTTAGAAAAACAATAGGGCCTTCGCCCTTTTAGGGCTCGGACCCTAATAAAGAAGAATAATCCTTCGAAAAGCTCGGGCCTTTCCGAGCTCGGGCCCTAATAATAAATATACCCCTGGTGCCATCAGAAAAACGGTGCCCAGCGGGCACATGCATTAACTGTATACCTGTACCAGTTTAAATTGAAGGGTTACAGCAATGAAATGGTTAAAATCAAAATGCTTTTAAGTCATTCTGAGACAAAGAGACTGAGACAGGATTAGAGTTAAAAAGATTCCTTATCCTATGAGGTCATCTTGTGTTCATCCTTGCTATTACAGTCTTGATCTGCCAGTTTACAAGTGTGATATTTAAAATGTTTTTGCGGTCTCTGAAAACATGATAAACACATTTCCTAAGAATGACTTGTTTTTCATATGTAAAAAGTTGTGAAGAGTTAAGATAATGCACTTTAAATGCACTCTGTCTCTCTCTCTCACACACACACAGCCACTCAACTACCCCCAGTCACACATACACACACACATACTGACAGTTAATCCCATCCCCCGACACAGAGTTAGAGTGAGAGAGTTAGAGTGAGAGCAGATGTTTAATAGTTTTTTAATTTTCTATTTTTAGTAGACTATTTTATATTGATGGAAGTAAGCATTTATTTCTCAGAATGAGTAGTTCTGTGTATGTAATTTTTTTTTAAGCTTTTGGATGCTCCATTTTAAAATTATGGTTATGTTTTTTACTGCTACTTTAATAAATCACCATAAATCAACCGTTCAAGATATCCCAAATCCGCTCGCAATTTAACATCTTCAGTATATTGGCATCATGTTCACAAAGTTTGGTGTGAACTACTTATTCCTGCTTGGGGGAGTATGAATTTATTTATAGCCTGATTTTTCCAAAAATCCACATTCAAATCAAAATAGCAGACTTCCTGTTGGTTGCAGCTAATGGGTGTAAATGAGAAAGTTGTCCGGCTTGATGAGAACAATATACATACCACATTTGCCTTCACTTTTAACTAATTCTTTGTGTTTGTTGTGTTCAAATTTTGCCACTATTGATCGGGGTCGTTTGGTACCTGCTAAAATCTACATCGATTTTCTGAGTTGCATTCGTTGTTGGAGCAGTTGAGAAGGGTCCACTGTCATTATACAGTATGAGAGTGGCCTGTAGAGGTGAAATCATCATAAAGCTCTCAATATGAAAAATACAGAGTTTATTAGAACCTTAAAGACAAACGTTTCACTGAAAAATGAACAATACAATACAAAACCTTTACGATGATTTCACCTCTACAGGCCACTCTCTCAACTGCTCTAACAACGAATGCAGCTCAGAAAATCTGTGTAGATTTCTGCGAATAACCAACAAACTGGCAATACTCGAACTTCTACACTAAGACATAAAAGACTTAAAGGCAAGTTTGGAATTCAGCCAAACACAAATTTCATCCTTGCAAAATGAGAACAACGGACTGCAAATCAAGATAACAACTATCACAACACAAATGGAAAACGTCACAAAGGAAAACAAACTTCTGAAAGAAACTGTCCTTGATCTTCAGTTTCGTAGCATGCGAGACAACCTAAATTTCTCAGGAATTCCTGAACAAACACAGAACAACCCAGAAGACGCAATAAAAGAATTTATGCACACAAATCTGAAGATCCCAAAAGAAACATTAGAGAAGATCACCTTTCATCGCGTCCACCGTCTCGGCCACCAAAACAACCAGAGATCAGGTACCAAACAACCCCGACCAATAGTGGCAAAATTTGAACACTACAAACACAAAGAATCAGTTAAAAGTAAAGGCAAAGAGTTACGTGGAACGCACTATGGAATTAACGATTAATTTCCACAAGAAATACAGGAAAGGCAGAAAAGACTTATACCAATTATGAAAAGACAGAGACAAAGGAAAACGAGTCGCACTTGTCGTAGATAAACTGTATATAAATGGACAGTTATATAGAGACACTGACACCACCTGGATGTAAAAAAAACAACAAAAAAAAAAACCCTTGTCAAATTGCCAGCCAAAAGCAATGAATAGAAAAAGAAATGTCCGTCATAAAAACATAGACATTACGAAAGTCAAGTCACTAGTGTCGCACGTGTTATGTTTGTTTTGTGTAATGAAAATCAAAACTCTGTCCTTCTTACGTTTTGAGTATAATTTTATTTATTTGTTTTTTAATATCAGACTGTGACCATTTGATGTGTTCTAGATACCTCATCCCTCTCCTTAAGAAACGCGCATAAGTTAATAATGGGGTGGGCAATCTGACAATTTATATTGTGATTGGTCTTGAAGACAATCAAGTTTGCAATGTCAAGTTTTGTAGCTTTGATTTTGAATTTGATTTCCAATTATTATGAAAACAAGATAATCAAAATAAAATGACTGTTGTTCCACATGCCTTTAAAGAGATGTGCCATGCTTTATTTTTTTTAAAAAGAGTTATTAAAAGTGCATTAAACTGCGAACGAGACTGTCTCCTAATCGCTTTTTGTGTGCAGTGTAAGTTTTCACTGTTATTGGGATATAAACGCTCAAGCCCACAAATGAAGCTTGCAACAGTGCAGTGCAGAAGTAATAATTATGAATGCTTCAGGGAAAAAAACAGCAAGAAGACTGCCTTAACATGATATTTTCATATGCATTTTCGGCTGCAGTAAAGAAGTCTGGAAAATATTTGTTTTCAATTTAAATTGATTCCTTTAAAATAGAAATAACTTTCTATAGATATATTTTCCATGTCTGTGAAACAAGCATGGAGTTTCGGTTTCACAGAGATCTAGACAATAGAAACCGCACAGCTTGCTTTCATTGTTTTACAAAAGCACAATGTTTTGTTGTTATTTTGAGTGCACATAAGTTAAAGTAAACCTTTCAGAGATACAAAAGATGTATTATTCTTATCTGTATGACCAAAAATAATGTAGTATTTTAAGTTAAATGCAAATGATCACACCCCAACCAAGAAGCTGTAGGGCCACTGAGCACACAGACTTTCCTCAAAAAAAGTTCTTTCATTGGTAAAATTGAAATTTATCCAACCCAAACAGTGACTTGACTAGTTACATTTAAAGTATATCCCTCCCAAAAAACCTTGTAGGTGAGTGATTTGACTTGCTCCAGGCCAGATGTGCAGATAGCCTCAACACATACAGGACATGCACAGAGCCAAATTAATGAATAAGATGATAGATAGAGATTTTACTAACATTTGGGTGGACAGATGGACCTGATTGTGTATTGGATGTGTTTGTGTTGCATCATTCTGCATTTTTGCTGTCAACGTGAACATACAAATTGCTTGTCGCAATCTAAAGTTTAATCAGATAAATATTGATGTCCCACATCTTCCATCTGTAATCACACAGTGCTATAACATTGACATCCTTTGTCTTCCTGCTGTGATTGTAGGGGTGAACAGCCTTGCTCAATCACTGATTGCGAACCAGGTCATTACAAACACTCTCACCCACCTTGACCTCTCAGGAAATGTGCTGCGGGGGGACGACCTAACAGTGAGTACTACCTTTACACATCTGGTATACTTCACATTTTGTTACTGAAAGAATAATTTTATAATGTAAAAAATTAATTTTAGTTAATTAATTTTAAGTTGGTTCAACATTGTCAGTGGGCCAACATCCCTGGGCCCTAGCAACCATAGAGTAAAATAAACAAGCTATATCTCTGCATTAGAACAAGACTGAGACATGTGGGTGGGCTCTTTTGACTCAGGCTGTCAACAGTGTTTAGATATTTTATTTGGACTATTTTTTAAATGCAGCCTCTAAATAATGGAAGATCCTAAGGTGGCCATTATGTCTGTATTTGAGGAGTTCAGATGCAAAGGCCTCTAAGTCCATCTGACATTTTTCTTTAAAATAAGCATTTTTGTCAGGTTCCGATGTATAGGTTTCCTAAGTATCTGAGTACTATAAGCAGGGTTGCCAACTTTGAAGTTCAGCTTGGAGTGAGAGGGGGGATCTCGATTTCATGTCTATTTGTATGTATATACTGTACATATAAGGGGATAAAAATGCAACTAAATGCCTTTTTTTAGCACCATTTTAAACTTGGTTTAAATTCAGTATTTGCTTGCATTCATTGTGTGTACTTATACAAGTATCATTAAAAAAGGATGTAAGTTATTAACTTTTTAAATTTCACATTTAAAAATATAGTAAGCAGTTATGACCTGCAGAATTCTAGATACATGTATATTTAGTAAAGAGCCATACAGGTGCCTAGTGGGTAAACCATGGCATTACAAATTAAAATTATTATTTTTTTTCCGACCACAAAATGACTGATTTGCCTCTTTGCATTGGAATTTAAAACCCTCTATTTAACCTTAAATACTACACTAATTTTAATATAAGTAACATATATTAAGCCATTAATGGACCATAATTATTAGACAAATAGCATTTAGTACTAAATGATCACCTTAACATATTAAATGAATATTATTGCACTAAAATATAGAACATTTATTTAACATTTATTTAAAATAGTTAAACTGTGTGGTCACATTATAAGTAAGTAATACCTGAGGGTTAAATACAAGAAAACCATATTAACCCTTAGGGAAAATTAACCATTTTCCCAAGTTTTTTGGTGCATTGATTACCATTTGTATAACCATAGTTTTTTCTACAAATACCATGGTTAAACTATGGTTAGTGTAGCAAGACCATGGTTAATTTGTGGTTACCATTGTTTAACTACAGTAACCATGGTTTTTTGGTTTTATTAAAACCATATTTTTTTTCGTAAGGGTTGCCTCTCCATCACTCTCCAGAACAAAATTACACCGTAAATGTCATTGATGTAAAAATCAATGCATAATATGCTATAATGTTTACCAAAAATTTCTGCAAATACCTGTATAGTGAAGCTGTCGTCTCTATCCTACTTAAACACATTCAAATATACTGTCAACGTTGGTTTGTTTTGAGAGCTTTGTGAATCACGTGACCACGTGGCGGCGACGCCAGCGAGATCACAGCTTGTCGCAGCTCTATCTTTCAATGGCTCTGTCATTAATAGAAGCTCTACATTTTACGATTTACGCCACATTATGTGCGCCAAAACGGTATTTATCGTTTGAATTTAGTATTAAAACTTACAACATTTGAAAGCTGTTTAAAATCGCAAACAGCGTTGCCAATTTGGCATGAGATTTACATGGGCAGAGTGAGAGCGTGGGACAGAGCCTGAAAGCCTGTGTCTCATGCCAAATGCGTGAGAGTTGGCAACCCTGCTATAAGTATCAGTACTTCTGATTGGGCTGAGGCTGAGATTTAGCGAGTTGTAAGTAAAAGTACTTGATGGACGTATACTATGTGTATGCATTCACTCAGTATCATTATCTCATTTTTGACCAAGCTGGCTTTTAGAGGGTTTTGCATCTGAACATTTAAAACATTATTTAGGTTTGAGAGTAGGGTCTTATGATTCCAGCTTGCAGTTTATTTAAAGATGGTCTGAATTCAGTACATTTTGTTTTTTGGAGATAGGGAAATGGGAATGAAGGTGAGTTCTTTGTGACTTGAGCCAGTAAACACATCTAGCAACCACCACAAACATACAAGTAACCACATATCAATATGCTAAAACACACTCAGAACCACCTTAAAACTGCATAGTAATACCCTGGCGACTACTTGTGCAACCCCAACATTTAAATTTTCTTTAAAATGCAAAAAGTCTTATTAACTTGTAGGGCTTGCACAGACTAGTCGATTAGTTGACTAGTCAAATTTAATGCTCTGCCATGATGCTTTAAGTTTGACGTCGACTAGTCGCTGGTCCTATAGAGGGTGCAAAAGGATAAGAAATCCTAAGGAAGTCCACATTTAAGCTCCGTTTACAAACAGTTAAAATTACAAATAAATTCATACTCCAAAAGCACTCCACAAGCCATCTCTATGTTCGAAATTGAGCAGGAGAATGCATATTTTAAACAGCTTATAGAGGGTATACACATGACATCACCGTCAGCTGGAGTGAGTACGGCTCCGCCCACTGAGTTGCAAAAAGACTGAGTGGCAGCATTGACAGAACACACAAAACACATCTAAAACGAGAAAGACTATGCGATTGACTGTACAAAGAGATTTGACAAGAAACCTGAGGTATATTTTTACAGACTGCTGAAAGCTACAGAAAAGAGAAGCAAATAGGATTCCTACAATTCACAGAAACAATTTTTTTCAGTAAAATCATACCCTATATATTATAATATATTATAATATATCATATCGACAATTCATCGGTTAAAATTTACCGTCTCAAATTATAACTAAATTTTTTTTAAAATAAACACTGACAAAAACAATATAAGTTTTTGGGCTGAACGATTTGATGATATATATAACATTAATACAAGTAATCACCCGGATTTAGACCAACCTATATTGTAATTACAAAATGGGTTTTAAGGCAAATTTGCTTTATTTATTTCCCCGGAATTAAAAATCAGTCACATATAAATGTCAGGAAACGCGATTCCTGGCTGCATATCAATAACCATGGACCACTGGATATTTGGTACGTTGTATGCAACACTGTCGATTTCAACAACCTTTATTCTAAACTGATTATCATTTGTTCAGCTCGCGTTTTAGCAGTTTCCCTATTAAATCCATTGATGCTGCAGGCTCTTTTGCCACTCAGTCCAGCTGAGGTGGCGTGTTCAGGTGGGAAAGTGTCAGTTAATACCCTCTATTGTACAGGTAAGTTAATCACTGTTCTAATGTAATGTACTGTTGCATTTTAAGTAACGCACACACATAGGCTACAGACAGTAGACAGCTCATACATCACGCACAGATAGCACATGCACAGAATCAATAATATAGCTTAGAAACTGAAAAGTTTGAACATATATTTCTTAGTTACTAAAACTGCTTTACTGAGCTACTTTATTTGTGTCTGATTTAGAACAAGCAAATATCTGTGAGAAATATAACAACCCAAAGGCAAAAGAACTGATGAAAATAGTCTGTTAGAGGAGCAATAGCTATGTGGGCAGTGCTGTGTCATATCATGCTATAGCTGTGCATAACGTCTTTGAGTCTCAGCTCAAAGTTCAGGCTTATTTGTTTATTAATGACATCATCAGAAACTAGTCAATGTTGACCCGAATTTCATTCATTTCATAAATGCCGTCTTTAAAAAATATGAAGTTGTTCAACCCCTATTACCTTGTATTCTTTAACATTTAATGTGTCTGCCAATTTTGTTTACCCTGTTTCTTAAGAGTTTCTACAATTTTCTTGGGCACCCCAACAGCCTGCACTCCCTGGACCTGTCCAACACAGATTGCTCCCTTGACTTAGTGAGTACCACTTTTAATATTGACTGAGTTCTTAAAGTTCTCAGGCCAAGTACCAACAGAACGTTTCAGATTATATAAAAAAAAAAAAACGTGACTTATGTTTCAGAAAATATTTTCATCGCAATATTTTCATCGCTGTTTCATCACAGATTTATGTATAACTAGTGGTTCCCTACATTATTACACAAAAACATCTTGTGGTTTATATTGGCAAGTACCAAAAATTTAAGTATCAGTATTGGACTTGTTTTGAAAAAGTGGTATTGGTGCATGTCTATAAAATTGTTGACTTGAATTTGATCACTTATGTCCATATATGTGATGTATTAGGTATGTTCTGCACTGCTCAGAGGGTCTGTCCAGCACCTCACTGTCCTTAACGTGTCAAAAAGTGTATTTGCACTCAGGTAAACGCCAAAGGAATCTTTCACTATTTGTGTCAGTTTACCGGAATTGCTGTACTGCTCACAACATATTTATTCTTGTCATCTATTGTTTTCTTCTTTGTATTAACAGTTCATGTACTTCACAACAGAGCTTAGACGGTGTAATCAAATTATAATATTACTGGCCAAGAAGAACAGCAGAAAACAGTTTTCTTGCATAGATGTTAACAACAAATGGACAATTGTTCACAATTTTAAACTGCGAGACTTCAGTGCTAGAAGTCAGCGTCAAAAATGAACTCTTTTAAAGGGGTCATATGATGTTGCTAAAAATAACTTTATTTTGTGTATTAAGTGTAATGCAATGTGTTTACATGGTTTGAGGTTTAAAAAAAACAACAACAACATTATTTTCCACATACTGTACAAACCACATTGTTGCTCTTCCTGCCCTGCCTTTCTAAAACGCGTTGATTTTTACAAAGCTCATTGTTCTGAAAAGTGTGGTGTGCTCTGAATAGCCAGCTATCCAGTGCATTGTGATTGGCCGCATACCTCAAGCGTGTGACGGAAATGTTATGCCCCTTATCATGTTGTGATGCCGTGGCGGGACGAGACAAAAAAAAGAAAACCCATTATAAATGAGGCATTTGTTGAATCCAGTGGGGACATAATTACTGATTATAATGACTCATACTGTCTTTTTACACGTTGCATTGTGTCGCTCCACATAAACATAACACCATGTCTGCATTTGTGATCGTAGAAACAAAAAACAACAAGCACTACTCTACACTGCTTAAAACTTAAGTTTGAAAACGTACTTATAGGCTGTGGTCAGAAGCGCCAGACTGTCCTTGCAAAGATTGCCCCATTTTATAGTGTGCACAGCCAGCATTGTAGGCTACTCTCCCAGGTTCAGGAAACAGTCCTCCGTAAAATGCGCTGCACACACTTGAATATTTGCATTGTACTCTTCTGGAACAGTGTTGTAAATATAACTTAACCACTGATTTCTAGTTGTGTACTCATTTGGAAGGCCAAACTAAGTACTTTCGCTTTCGCAACAAAACACACAGCATCTCCACAACATGACGGCAGCTGCAAAAATACTACAGCAAGAATAAAAGTTATGCATATACATTTGGGCAGTGTTATGCAAATCTTCCCACGTAGTGACGTAGATTTGTGGGGACGTGTTTGAATGAGCAGTTTTAGGAAGGTGTGGCTAAGTCTTAAATTTTATGAAAAATATCTCTTTGGGTTTGAGACTTTAATCTTTGCAACGTTACTGATGTTATATATGCACGAACAGCTTGTAACACAAAGGAAAACATGAAATTGCGTCATATGACCCCTTTAATGAAGAGTCAGTTTCTGGAAGTTATTTACACCACCAGTCAAAAGTCTGGACTCAACTTCTTAATAATTTTTTCATTTCATTGTTTTCAGCATTGTATATTAGTACTGAAGACATTAAAATTATGGCAGAACATATGTGGAATTATGTAGTCAACAAAAAGGTATTAAAAAACCCAAAATTCTTCAAATTCTTCCCATTTCTTCAAAGTATCCACCTTTTGCTTTGATGACATCTTGGCATTCTCTCAGTCAGTCTCATGAGGTAGTCACCTAAAATGGTTTTCAAAAAATCTTGAAGGAGTTCTCAGAGGTGTTGAGTACTTGTTGGCTGCTTTTCCATTACTATTCAGTCCAACTCATCCAAAACTTAATTGGATTTAGATCAGTTGGTTGTTGATCAGTTGATCAGTAGACACACTCCTTTGATACCTTCAAGCTGAGCTTGACCTCTCACCTGACCTCCTCATTATCTCACACAGTCAGTTCTTATCCATGTGTGTGGTTCTGTCCTGTGGGCTTTGCTGACCTGAACTTGTGTGTGTGTGTGTGTGTGTGTGTTTATCAACAGGAAAGGTAAAGATGCACCGCCTGCATTTAAAAACTTCTTCAGTAGTGCAATGGTTCTCAGCTCCATCAACATATCAGGAACTAAATTACCCCCAGAAGCCTTAAAGTAAGACACACATTGAAAAACCACCTATCTCTCATTATGATTTACTAACAACTCTTCGGGTTGTTCAGACACCAAAAAAAAAGGGTTTTAAATTTGTGCTTTAAGTTGAGCTGAAAATGATCACAAAAGTAATTATGAAGCCTATTTCTACAAATTTGGTAATTTGGTAATATTTTATCAATAACTTCGTATGTATGTCAGGGAATGTTGTAACACGGGGTTAGATGTGACACTGTCAGTTTGAGCTGTGGTGATGTCATCAATATCATACACTCCATTCACATTTTTAATGTTACAGGAGTAGTATCATGTGAGCAACTTTGTAGATTTTGTGACCAAAAAATCTTCTTATTGGATAAAAACAATGTCTGCCTCAAATGAGCACATACATTTTTTTTGTGCACGTTTAGAATTTATGTGCATCTTTACATTTCCATCCAGCATTTTTTTTATGTGATATTCCAAAATTCACATAAAAATAGGTAGATGACAACACAGCTAGTGACTGAATACAGTACATACACACACACTCAACAAACACACACACAGCAACTGTTTTTGTGCTAAATTTAAATGAATACAGTATAATGTTTTTGTTATTTTAAATGGTTCACTTTATTCAAAAAAACTGATTATTCTTTGTTCTTCAATCAAGTTTTTGCATAAATTGGAAGTGTGGGTCTTATTTCAGCAAATTACTTCACACTGTTACATCTATCCCCAGCCTGTGTTACAACTCACCCCGGTAGTGGGGTAGGTTGTAACAACGTAACTCTTGTATTTGACATTAACTCACATAATCTGTGATTATGAAGTACACTTCCAAGTGAGTTCTATTTGTAGTAGACAAGTGTGGCTACCATATATCAACGTTTGAGAGATCTAGCACAAACAACCACTGAGTTACTGATGCTCAAACAAAAAGTGTTTCTTTCATTCCCAGTCTCCCTTATAGCTATTTATAGACCCTTTTACTGTTAGTAAAACAATTTATTACCTCTGGTTGAGTGACTTACATCTATAGAGAAACCGTCTAGGTTACATCTGTAATGCTCGTTCCCTGAAGGAGGGAACGGAGACGTTATGTCAATACTGACGAATTTGGGGTCTCACTTGGGAGCCCAATCACCTCTGAGCTTAAGAAAACAGGCCAATGAACATTGGCGAGTGGAATTTGCATGCCAAGCCACTCCCGGGTATATACACACACGGGTATATAAGATGGGGGTATGCATCCACTCATTCAGGTTTATGCTGAGGAGCCGAGACGCATCCCGGCATTCAGCGCAGTTCAGGATTGTGGCAGGAGGACGTAACATGTGCGTTCCCTCCTTCAGGGAACGAGAGTTACAGACGTAACCTAGACGTTCCCCTTCAGTCGTACACTACGACGTTACGTCAATACTGATGTATTTGGGGTCTCCTCTGGAAAACACCACAATCCTGAACCGTGTTACGTAGTTGAGGAACAGATGCTGACAGGCAAGCGTGCCAGGACAAATGAAGCTCAAAACGTAACCTTCCACATCCTCTCCTATCTCGCATAGGTTTGTGCAAGGAGACTCACTGGGGAAGGCGTACTTGAGGAGACCCCGGGTCCAGCTGTGTGCCAGCTCGTCCCTGCCGTTTCCACTCAGATAGGAAAAAGCTGGCAGAGGGAGGACTCGAAGAAAGCTAAACAGGTTTACCTGAGCTTCGCCGAGTCGACTCCAGATGAGCTGGACCACCTGGGGTTGTAGTCGCCATTCTCGGGGAGAACGCAACTCAACTCTCTTAACAAGGTGAATGCCGCGCAGCGATTTGAGCTGTGTCAGACTCCAGAGGAGGAGATGGCGGGCGAGTTGCAGCATGCGACGGGAGCGTAGGCCACCTTGGTAGTAGGTGTACGATACTGTGGCTATGGTGTCCTTATGGACTAGCGTGTGCTTGTCCCGCAGCATTGGTAGCAACCGGTGGAGGACAAAGCACTGCTAGCAACTCTAGGCGACTATTGTCGCTGCAGTCGAGGTCCTGTTCAGGAGCCCGGGGCTGCCTGCCCGTTGCAAATGGCACCCCAGCCCATGTTAGAGGCATCTGAGTTGACTGCCTTATGCCTCGACACCTGGTCTAAGAGCACTGGAGCCCGTAGGAACGCAGGGTGTGAGCAGGGCTGAGAAGGTGGCAACACTGAGGGGGGTGCCAACCCGAAGTGTGCCACAATGCCATGCCCATCTCAGGATCCGGTCATGTGGCCAGTGCTGAAGCGATCTCATATGGAGCAGCCGAGCGGCCAAACTGCGGCTACGGCTGCCATATGCCCCAGGAGCCTCAGAAAGTTTAAATGGACCGCTGTCATGTGCCTGAAAGAATCAGGGAGTTCAGCACCGACCTCTTTCGCTGACATGTCTTGGCCGGACCCAACTCCGTACTAAGAAAAGAGAGAGCTTGTTTTTATTTTACTTTATTTATTTATTCTTTAGCGCTCACTCTTATCTCAGTCGACCTGAAATCCCAGCGGCTGAGGTGTGAAGGCACCAAGTCCCTGTATTCGTCTCTAAGAAATCTCACGAGTGAGGTATTTCTGCTCCAGTTGTCGAGATAGTTGAGGATCCAGGTGCCTCTATCCCAAGTGGGGCCAGGGCACACCCCGCGAATTTGTAAAGTGCAGGGAAATGGATCACTCTGAAAAGCAGGGAGCCAAGGAGAGATCTGTACTGATACGTCTGACCCCTGAAGCAGACCAAAAAACGATCTGCGTCAGGTAATCGACATAACAGCACACGTCCTTCAGGTCAAAAGCTGTAGCCCAACACTAGTGCTTAAACTAGAAACATGTGTCTCTGTTTCAGCCACCCGAATGGTAGCCCAAAGAGGGGACCGAATCGGAACTCAAGAACCAGGATAGGGCGAAACCCACCGCTCTTTTCAGGATGTATGGACCGACCAAATTGACCAGCAGACAGGCTAGGTAGATTTAGTACCCGGGCTGCTGCCTGCAAAAAAAAGGGTTATAGTGATGATGGTACCAACACCTCTGCGGCGGACAACCAGCTTTTTTTTTTTTTTTTAAGGATGGCTCAACCCAGGAAGCAAACGTCCCGAAGTAGTGCCAGGCTGCTGAGGCAGCGCTTACCTTTGATCCACGATCCCGCGTTGTCGCTACTAGAGTGCGAGGAAGCGACGCGTCCTGCAACCTCAGCTTAGATGGCGAGACCATGTGCTGGGTCTGAGTGTGAGGAGGACGTGCGTCACTCACAGACAAAACCCAGAAGCCCAAGGGACATAGAGGAAATTGCTCTTCTATTGAAAGGGTGGGTACCTGCTGACCCGTAGGTCAGAGGCGGCAGCGGTGGAGAAAGCCCCTGTTCTTCCCAAGGGTATTCCCAGAACAACTCCTCCAGTCCTTGGGTAGTCTGCTTTCAGGAAGCTCCGCTTTCATGCAAGGCAACCCAATGGCAGACTGCGCCCCCTAGATGTGGCCAGCTCAACGAGTGGAGCAATTCCTGTTGGGCCAGCAGGGGGCCCCTTCAGCTCAGGCAGAAGAAGATGCGGCCCTTCTACGGGCACTCTCAGTTCCTTTTTCTGCGTGTGAACTGTCCACCGCTGGGATAAGTGCTGGACAGTGATGCCGAAGAGGCTGGCCTCAGAGACAGAACACCAAGAAAGCGAGCTGTGCTAGTGTCACACATCTCCACTAGGTTCAGCCAGAATAGCACTTTTAGGCCACAAAAATGGACATCACCTGACCAAGGGACTGCACTGAGACTTTTCAGTCAGCGTACGCACTTCCTGCATCAACCTCGAGTCAGAACTACCCTTGTGCATGTCAGAATCATGGCCTGAAATAGCGTGCAGGGCAGAGGCGGCATGGCCTGCAGCGCTGTGAGCCCCGCTTTACAACCAGGGCTGGCAGACACTTACAGGTTAAGGCGGGAAGCACGGACAGCCTCACCAGGTGGCGGCGTTTCACAAGCACGAATGCACCGCAGTCGCACACTCCACCGGAGGTCGTCAACGTATTTCTGTCCAGTCCGCTCCTTTTATTGCTTTTAACCAAAGCTGTCGTCTGTTTTTTGTCTGGCATTGGCAGCAGGTATGCAATTAAAATTTCAAATTGGAGCTTGTACTATGTCTGTTCTGGCACCCAACATCACAACAAGATGATATTTAAAGCTCCTTATGTAGCCGAATCTGTGCTGGTTTGAATTGGCCGGCTCCAGGATTGAAAAGGACCATTAAAATATGAGCACTCTATTGATGGTGGACCTCTGCCCCAGTACTGATGATGAAACTTAGAAACGCCCCTGGTTAAGCCTGCTTGTCTTAAGAACTAGGAAGTGCAGTTCATTGTCATGTGGCGTCACAGTCATTTCTTCTATAAGTTGTCCAATATTGGTCTTGATAAGTCTGTTGTAAATACAATAAAGCTGCTATGTCTCACAGAGCTCTTCTACTGGGTCTGGCAAGTAATCCCAACGTTAAAGACGTCTCTCTGGATCTCAGCTGTTGTGAGGTAATGTACTGTAGACTTGCCTATTTAGGTAGGCACTTAAAGCTCATTATTATTTTTGTTCATTCATTTAAATGTTAATTCAATTTATTATAGTAAATATATTAAGTATTTAAAATTTATTCTAATTGTGAATAAAGTCAAGTCACATTTTATATAAGCTTTATATGTAACAGTTTATCAGATGATATCTTGTTTCAGTCGCAGAAAGATGTTAATACACACCATTTTTCAAGTTCAAATCCACCAACATTAATCTACTCTCCTGTCTGGTTTGTTTGTCGGACAAAAATGGAAAAATGGCAGATTCTGCGTTATGATTGATTAGTCAAGTCAAATCAAGTCAAATTTTATTTATAGAGCACAAGTTTAACACAACCGTAGTTGATCCAAAGTGCTTTACAAACAATAAACAGCAAAGAATAAAACAAATATA
>JAHKKF010531765.1:0-18542 GCA_019740295.1 Labeo calbasu | reverse complement strand
ACAGCAAACAAATCCGACAGGGGAAATCCGTAAACTCAATAGTCCAAAAACAAAGCAAGATAGCAACAGGTAATCCAACAGAGTAAATCTAAACGCTCAGTAAGGCAGGTTATACTGGCAATACTTCGCGAATGTGTGAGCACATGGTGAGTCCTTATATACTGCCAAACAGGAAGTGACAGTAGAAGCAGCAGAGGGAGCATGCAGGCAGTACTGGGGTGAGGGCTCCCTCTGCTGGCTTGGCGTTACACAGTGGAAGTTACTTAATGCTCTTTTTATATGTAAATTAGCGTAAATTAGTAATTTTTATCACTGCACTGCAGTACTTTATCTACAATATTTTAAAAAATTGTAGTTGATTGTTTGTAATTATTTTATGTCACAGGTAAACATGTTCTTACATATGTTACAGTTTATATTCTCTTTCAAATATGATATAAGTGCTTTAATAAAGTCTGTATTATAGAATAGTAACTTGTTCTTCTGTTTTTTATTTGGTAGAAGTTCATTGCACAACTTTTGTTATATAATAACAATACAACCTGTTATGTAAAACAACCTACTTTAGTAAATACTGTGGTTACTACAGTCATGGTTACTACAGTTCTACTCTAGTACTACAACTACAATATTACTATAGTAGAACCATAGTATCAAAACTAGAGTTTTACTAAAGTAAAACCATGGTTAATTTTCATAAGGGCTGGAGTGTTCGTCAATTGATACTTTTCAATCCCAAGAGTCCACAGGAGATCAATACGTCATCATCGAACGTGATTGAGAACCACGACGAGGGTCTTTACAAGTGTATTCACAGTATTGTATTAATATAGTAGAGTATTACTAACCAAAACGTGGTTCTTTGTGTTAAAATCATATTTGTTGACCTGCTGTTGATTTGCTTAGAGTGTAAAGATATTAAACAATATTTGTGATTTTGCTGTGAAAAGACGATTTATTATGTATAGCAAACAGTAGAGCTCCAGTAAGCACACGTATGTCTCCAAAGATGACTTACATAAACCATATACATTTTAATGATTACTAAATGTTTATTTAAATAACTTTAAAATAAATGTGTTAACATTGTTGTGTTTTGTAGCTGCAATGGTTCAGTTAATTTAAAAGTTGTGGAAACATTACCCTTATTGTGTTTTTGCCATTTATATTAGTCTTTAGTTCACATATTTGTAACTTATATTTAACATATTTAATTTACATATATTTTTATATATATGTAATAAATACAAAGTTAAACATTGTTGCCAATATATGAACATGTATTATATAGACATATATGTTCCATATATGTGTGTATTTGGGAAAATATATGTTACATATTTTAAAGCAGCCATTTTTGTAATATTTTTAAATATATGTTGCATATATGTACAAGTATCTGACATATATTTTGTATATCTGTGTAATCCATACATGGACATATATATTATATATGTATTTTATATATATTGCCATATATTAGATTTTCGTATGGGCTCGATCTAACATTATATCACAATTATGCATCCATTGTTTACAAACTTAGATTTGTGTCCAAGTTGGTGAAATTAATACATATAAAATGTTTTTAAAAGTAAAGTAATAAATGTTTCTTGAAAAAGTTACTGTCTCTGACTGTACTTAATAATATAATTTATAATTTGATAATGTTTAACAACAGGTAAAAATTGAATATTTTACAAAATGTTGGCCTTGTTTTTTTTTTTGTTTGTTTTTTTTAGTACAACAGTGCTGTATTTTCTCTTGTGCAGATTGTTTTTGCTTCTTTCACAGTCTGTTGTTGGTGAGGACAGTTGAAAGGTAGGACATTTTCTTTCAGATTTGCTCAGAAAAAGGAATGTTAGCACATATTTTTAAGGTAACAATTTGGACAGCTGCACTGTATTAGCATTCAGTGATGGTCATGTCATGTGTCAACACTGTACACTACCCTTTGAAAATTTGTTGCATAGTGTATACTGACTTACTGTTCTTAAAAATGTATTAGCCAGTATGCTGGGCAGTAAGCAGTATGTTAGTTTGCCATATCGAACACAGTCCATGTGATTTTAGCGAAAAGGACTGTTATTTTGGTATGGCGGTGTGTGACGTCATACGGCTGCGCGGCGCTCCTGCATCTGTGATTCAACTGAAGAAAGGTGAGTGCTTTTAATAGTTTTAATAGTTGAAGTGTTTCAATCAACTAAACTCATTTAGAGAATTGTGTATAAAACGGAGAAATTAACAAAAACAAGTACTGATGGAGAAACGGAGCATTTTAACAGTCCGAGTCAACTAAATCAACCGCATCGCAAAGTGATTCACTGTTTTGAATCACAAAACGCCGCACGCGGACGACTCCTGCTGCAGTGTTGCCTAGTCCGCGGTTTTCACGCGAAATTGATCAGCTTTAACACTGTTGCCGCGGGTTTGCTTTCATGCCCGTTAAAGAAACAACAATAACGTGATATTTAGCGAATTTTACCAGAGGACCCCTTTGAAACACTAGTTTTGAGTAGAAATTGGGTTTTGCTTTGAAAACCTGGCAACTCTGATCTGCTGCTCAAAACAGTCTAAATGCAACAACTATATATTTAAGGTTGTTTTTTATTAACTATTTTAAGTACTGTTTTTTGTTTGTGTGTTCCTGTTTTATTGTAGCACTTTAGGTTTAAGAAAAGCACATTGCAAATAAAATGCATTATTATTAACAAGAACAACGAACACAAACATGTGTAATGAGAACATTAAAAACCAACTGCAAATGTTTTCATGAAAGTGTAATCTATTTAATTTAATGTACAAACAATTGAATACCAGATATAAATCATAAACACCTAAATCTGAACTTTGTGTATTTTGTAAATATATTTTAATCAAGTAATTTAGGTCCATTAAGTCTCACTCTGGGCTGCGTTTTCCAAAAGTATCATAAGCCTAAGTTGAACACTCCATTGGTTTCAGTGGGTATACGATGTACTTAAGCCTACAGTGTTTTTGGGAAACGCAGCCCAGCTTGATTCCCTTACCAGTGTGCTGAATAAGTGGGGAGCTGATTGAGTTTTAGTTGCCTCATTTAGTTTACGTTTATTTTTCTTTCTGTTAATTATTCTCATCTTAAACAGGACAAAGTGTCCAAACACATAGAAAAACCCCTGTTGAAGCAACTGAGATCCACGTGGCACACTATTACAAACATGGTGTTTGTTAAAGAGGAAAGTGAAGACATGAGGATTGAAGAAACATTCAGAGTCAAACATGAAGATACTAAGACACAACCAAAGATGACGTTTATTAAAGAGGAGAGTGAAGACATGAAGAGCGAAGAAACATTCAGAGTCAAACATGAAGATACTGAGACACAACCAAAGATGACGTTTATTAAAGAGGAGAGTGAAGAAACATTCAGAGTCAAACTTGAAGATATTGAGAAACAAACAGGTTGGTTTTTATTCTCAAAGCTAAACTCACTACTGAAATGAATATTTATGAAGAATGTCACACGAGTGTAGAAATGTTGAGACATTAAACAAGAGTGTTGAAATCGCTTGACAAATACTAACGCTGCCTTCAAGTGCCTTCTGCTATCACACTGGGCATTGGTTATGACATGCATTTTAACTGTAACTGTAACAATAATATGGAATTAGCCTAAAAAATATATTTTTCTGTAACATTAAACCCAATATATTTCCCTTTAATATCTTAATATTAAAACCATTGATTTCTAGCACTTCGGCTAATTATGCAAAAGTATTTAAGAAAATCTTATTGTGCACAAAGCAAACCTTGAAATGTAATCACATTTGGCCACTTCATTTAAAGGTATTTGATAAACAAATAAAACAGCCACTGGACAATAAGACTACATCTAAATTAATCCGAAAACAGTTGAAAACAGATTTTTTGTTTTAAAATGATCTCTATTCACACAATTTCGAGCATTTTGTTGATTTTATATAAGTTAAACAAAAAGGTAATATTAAGCGAACATTTTACATTTTAAATACAATATTGTCAATATTGTTATATTTTGCAACAAAATAATAATAGTTCCAACGAAATCTGCAACAGAACCAGTGTGCGTCTCCAAGAAACAACAGTGTTTCGTTAGTGAAGGATTCTGCAGCTTTAAACCATCTGTGATTACCAGTCAGTGATTAATAACCCATTCATAACTACAGCCGTTTGCTTTGTTACTGAATGAATAAATGAAAGACGCAACGCCTCGCTCATTAAGACTGTGACTTACTGCCACCGTTTGCTGATTTTTTTTAATTTTAAATCTACAGTCATCACTTTATTTTGTCATCATTTATTTCTTTTTTTTTTTTATAAAAATAATAATACACTTAATGTAACTTTAAGAATATGACATAAAAGATACGTACAGTTAATAATGCTAGAAAGATTTTGCCTCGATAAAAGGTAAAAATGCACATGTAAATCAGTTTAAGGGGTAAAATATTATCCTTTAATGGAAAAGTTGTGGCTGCGTTCTAGGTGGGGTTACTCAGAAGAATGTCCCAGGGGGAACACCACTGTAAAACGTTTGAGAAGCACTGTTATATATACGGTTTCATCAGTCACACACACCTGGCCCAAAGGTAACCGGTCTGTGTTTGTTTATCAGTCTGGCTAGTGGCGCCAACTACAAACACAGTTAAAGTTAAGGTGTTACGCTGCTCTTGTCCTTGAGCTTGGCAGTGCTCCCCTCACTCTTCAGGGTCTCCTATGAGCACGCCATTCCCAGGGAAAGCATCTGGGTCCCCCTCTCATCTTTGATAATGAAGTCCTCCACTCATTGGAGCTTTGTGAGGCAACCATACCAGGTGGATTAGGCCTTTCCTAACCGGCCTCTTTGCTCATTTATGAGCATACTGCTCCCTGGAGCTTCCATCATGTGACTGCCCCTATGGTTGAGTTGGCAGTGCTATCCTAACTCTGACTCAGTTTAGAGGGTTGCCTATGAGCATGCCGCTCTCAAGGTGAGTGTGGGAGTTCCCTTCTCATCTCTTAAAGTTAAGTCGTCTGCTCCCTGAAGCTGGAGCCCAGGGGCAGACTAGGACAAAATTTCTGGCCGGGAAATCTCACACTCATCCAGGCCATCCCATACACCCACAACAATATCTCACCGTTTACAGAAATATCTCACCATTCACCTCACTCTCACTCACCATTATATTTCTGATCTAAAACGCAGCTGCCCTTGTCTATTGCTGTAAACAGCAATTTTGAATACATTTTCTGTCATCTTTGCAGGACTGTGATATGAAGAGTGTACAAAGTACAAAAAGTGTACAAAGTGAATAGCACGTAATGGGCACAATACCGGCCACAGATTTTTATTGGTATAATAAGCGTCACAGGACTAAACATATATCACCGTTTTCAAATTTCTCCGTTTGTACAGTCCACTGTACAACGCAATTGCGCCATTTTCAAATTTATCCACTTTGGAGAGCGTTTTCAAAAAGCTTTGTTTTCTTGACAAAAATGCAGTCTTAGTGTGGCTGGAAGGCCAAAACAGAGAGAAAAAAATGTGTTTTCAAATGGAATTGTATTAGTATGGACAAGGAATAAAATATAGAATAGGAAATGACTTTATGGTGACAGCTTAATTCTCACTGGTTTGAACTATTATGTTTTTGTTTTTTAAAGCTGAAATCATGATTTTATATGTATATTCCCGAATTACTTTAGTTTTCTTAATTATATTTATTTTCATATTGAAATAAAAACAAAAGAATTTAAATTACATCCAGGCCCTGGAAACATCTCAGGTTATGCATGTAACCATAAAGACGCTGCGTCTTGAAACAACGGTAATCGATTGGCCCACCTGGCCTATGACATTAAGTGCCTGGAAGTATAAAAGGCCACCTGCCGAATACGTCACCCCCTTAGCTGTCTGAAGGAGACATGAACAGGCAGGCCAAAGGCATGGCGAGGGGACGCAGCGTCACGTTCCCTCTCGGGGAACCATGGTTGCATGCGTAATCCGAGACATTCCCTTTCTAGGGAATTCAATGCTGCGTCTCCCTCTAAGGGACACATTGGGGAACGATATGACAACTATGCCATGCCGAGGCACGTGCCTGATGACCTGGCAGAAACACCAAGGAAGCGACAGACATGCACCAGACCTTCCCTCAGAAAGTGTCCATGCTGCTGACGCCACGGGCCGCTGACGGAACTTGGCAGAGATGAGAGAACCAGAGTAAATAAAGGGGAATAAACCACTGAAGTCAGACACACGGCTATCCTCAGACAGCTATGCTATGTGAGCAATATAAGTCTAAGTAGTCGCTAACCTAAAACACAGCTATTCTCAGATAGCAATATCTTAGGGGTCTTGTAAAGCCTGGTAGACCAGGTAAAGATAGCATAGATAGCCAGGGAAGACCTTCCTGCAAGGTCGCCCAGACCCCAAGAGTGGGGTATGTGCTTAAAAGCATGTGGAGACAGCGCTGTATAAACAGGGGCTCAAGGAGACTTACCGTTAGATAGAGATCCTCAGATAGCTATGTAGTCAGAAAGGGGCCACCAGAAGGTGGGACTGACAGAACTACCCAGACCACAGAGGTGGCCTATCTACTCGAACCAGAGGGAAGCATCCCGGTGCAGGAAAGAGCTTATGAGACCACTACTTATGCTCTAAGTAGGGGGCCAAGCTTAGCGTAGTTATCCTCAGATAGCTAGGTTCTAGGAAAGGGGTCACCATTTGTCATCAGAAATGACTGCCTAAAGAACCCAAAGGGGTGGCAGAAAAATACTAGACAGCTATCCTTAGATGGCCACAGCAGGGCTGGAATATAACCATCCCCAGATAGCTATAAATTGCAGGTCCCCAGACCGAGTCAGTCCCACAAGGCTAGCAACTCATTGTATTATTGATCAGAAGCTCACAAGAGGGTGCAGAGCAGCAGTAAATAATAAACATCATACAGTCCTTTTTCCCTTTGTTAACAATATAAGCCTCAGCTCTGGACTAATCGCCCCTTTAAAAATGAAGCACCATGTTATTGACCAGGAGCTCATAAAAGGGAGATCCGGACCATAGTAAATGATTTGTTAAAAAATGAACACAAACATCATTAGTCCTTGATCAAACCATATGCCGTAAGCAGTGGCCATAACACTAGAGGGCTGGACACAGCTTAAACATCCTTAAATAGCAGTTCCCTCAGATAAGGCTGAAGATTGCCCAGACCATGAAAGTGGGCTATTTACTTACCTAGACCATGAGGGGACATGGCACGGTCTAGGCAAGGGGCTCAATGAGACCACTATTTAAAAATCCTAAAGGAAAGCAGCCTCCGAGCTGAAACACAGCTATCCTCAAATAGCAGATTCCTAGACAAAGACTTCAGCACTTACTCAAGAGAATTTGTGCCAAGGGGAACCCAACCTGGTTATAGAAGCCCGGGCTAGAACATGGCTGCCCTCAGACCGCCATATTCCAAAGCAAAGTAAGCTTGAGCTGAAGCAAAAAGCCATACTCTCAGCTTAACACAGAAAGGATCATCCCCATAACCCCTCTAGGTGCTGAAACACTCTGGGAGAGAAAGCTCACAAGCATCTCTTCACAGAGTATTTAAATATATTCGCGTCCAGCGGGGCTCTCCACACACAAAAACATGCATATAGAGAGGCATGGCTGAGCTGAATATAGCTCCGCCCATGATCTAGCATCTGGCCCCCATTTAATAAGGGAACCAGGCCGCGAGACACAAACGTTTAGTCCCGCATCCCCTCGGGAATAGAGACAAACATGAGCGGAGCTTAGAAATCGTGACTTATCACAATGAGCACTTAACACAGAACACGCATGCTTTTTGCAGAGACAGCGCAAAAGTAGAATATATCCTCGAGTGTTAAAGTGCAAACACGGAGGCACACATTCCCTGAGGCGCTGCTTGACTCAAGCACTATACACAGGATCCAATAACCTAAAAGAGTGTTTCAAACTCGCAAATCCCGTGATCCGAATCTTTGTCATGCCTCGGCGGTGTTGGGACCCGAACCGCGAGATACAAATGTTTGTCACTCATCTCTCAAGAAGAGAGACAAATGCAAATGGAGCTTCTCATTGGAAACACTCACAATAAGCACGTTCAGAGCCCCTGAACACTGAACGCACAAGCTCCTGACCAAAACAGATGAAGTGTAGATCCTGTGTGACCTCAAGTGTTAGAAGCCTCGGGCACGGAGGTACACACTTTACACAACACACACCTGCCTTGATCTCTCACACTTACTTCAAACAGATGGCTCCTGAAGACAACAAAGAGGATGACGTATTAGGCAGGTTCCCTTTTATACTTCCGGGCACCCCGCATATGACATCATGGGCCAGGTGGGCCAATTGATTGGCGTTGTTTCACACATGCTTCAGACACTGGATCTGCAGACTGCATACCTATTGTGTCCCCTAGAGGGAGACACAGTGTTTAGTTCCCTAAAAGGGGAATAAATTTAATGTGGCAAATACCACAGATATGCTTATGTTAGATAAAACTGTGATGAGAATATTGCTTGTGAATAAATTACTTTAACAACGAATGAAAAAAAAAAAAAATCTTACATACAACTAACTTTTAACTTGGACAAATGGATGATTGATTTAGTTGTCCAAAGGACAAGCACATATCAAGGCTTAATGTTGAACCCTGGGGACTGTTTAAAAAAATACGCTAAGAAAAGCTGGGATTAAAGTCCTAAGCCTGACTTGAAATAACCAAATCAATTAGGGTAAAAAAACAGTACCATAAAAGACGATTTAGGTTCATACAATCTCAAAAATTTGATCCTGGTTTATTGAGTGAAGATAATTTAATATGCATGCATATTTTGCACTCTGTCATTAAATTCTTTAAAAAATAATAATAATAATAATAATTCATAAATTGTATAACAGCCAGCTTAAACTCTGTAGGATACTGGCCGGCCAGGATCAGGTTTGGACACCCTGGTATAGGATCTAGCATATATACATGCATATCTACATGTTTTGGTGTTACTTGCTTTGTGACATTAAACTGGGATTAACATTAATTTCTTTGTTTTTCCACCATAGACCCAACAGCACTGAAAGAGGAGAGGGAAGTACTGAATGAAATTGAACAGAAAGATCATTATGAGAACCTTAATGATTTAACAACTGGAGAAAAATCTTTTTGTTCCTTACAGTCTGAAAAGACGTCTACACAAAAAACAGCTCAAAAGACAGAAACTAGGAGTTACTTTACTTGCTTTCATTGTGGAAAGAGTTTCACTCAACAAGGAAGCCTTAACGTCCACATGAAAATACACACTGGAGAGAAGCCTTACACCTGTCAACAGTGTGGAACGAGTTTCATTAAAAAAGGAAACCTTCAAAGTCACATGACGATTCACACAGGAGAGAAGTCTTTCACATGCTGTCAGTGTGGAAAGAGTTTCAGTCAACAAGGAAACCTTAAAAGTCACATGAAAATTCACACAGGAGAGAAGTCTTTCACATGCAATCAGTGTGGAAGGAGTTTCAGTCATCCTGGAAACCTTAAAGTCCACATGAAAATGCACACTGGAGAGAAGCCTTTCATCTGCCAACAGTGTGGAAAGAGTTTCACTCAAAAAGCACACCTTGAAGGTCACATGAACATTCACACAGGAAAGAAGTCTTTCACATGCAGTCAGTGTGGAAAGAGTTTCGGTCATCCTGGAAACCTTAAAGCCCACATGAAAATTCACACTAAAGAGAATCCATAAACCTGCAAACAGTGTGGAAAGAGTTTCAATCAACCAGGAAGCCCTAACACACACATGAAAATTCACAATAGAGAGAAGCCTAACAGATCCCCTCAGCCTGAAAAGAGTTTCAATCAAAGT
Organism: Labeo calbasu; assembly: GCA_019740295.1. NCBI lineage: Eukaryota > Metazoa > Chordata > Actinopteri > Cypriniformes > Cyprinidae > Labeo > Labeo calbasu. The sequence continues at coordinate 8,669 of JAHKKF010531765.1, read as the reverse complement.
GGAAACCTTGACATCCACCAGAAAATTCACACTACAGAGAGCCTTTTTACCTGCCAACAGTGTGGAAAGAGTTTCTCTCAGAAAGAAAGCCTTAAGAGGCACATGAAAATTCACAATAGAGAAAAGCCCAACAGATCCCCATAATGTAAAAAGAGTTTCAAACAAAATGTATAAAACCGACAGTTCCGGCCCTTGATTCTGGTTAGTTGAGCCACATTTGAAGCTGTTGTAAATTACTCTACAAACATACACCTCTTTGTTTGTTGCCTGTGTGTTGCTCGGCAACCACCACAACTATTTCTGAGGAACTATAGTTGAGGTCAAAAGTTTACATCCTTTTTTCAGAATCTGCAAAATATTCCCTTGTCAAAAAATTCTAAAGGACTCCAATTAGAATTTCTGTCATATTTTGGAAGCGTTCCTAGGATTCAATTAGTAATTGTCTTATAGGATTATGTTATAGGACAAGACAAAAATAAAGATTTCCATAATTGCAGTAGGTTTACACAGATTTCTGTCAGTTAGAGAAAATGAGGGGAAAAGAAATGTATAGCACATTGTTGTTGTTCTGCCGGCACATCAAAAATCATTCACAGTCAGGTAATTAGCAGAGAACACAGAGCAAAACTTGAATTTTGGCACATATATTAATACTCATTGGAATGTATGATTTGCACATGCTTTTGTGTATTGCTTATTTAAAGTGAAAGAGAAACTCATTTGCGCGCTCTCTGACAGCTTTTAACAATTGTTAAAGGAGTTTGCAAATGTAGTATTGATTTAATACAACAGTTCAATAAACAAGAAGTTAATATTAAATGACTTACGTTGTCTGACTATAACTCTACTGCCTGATTTTACTCTATTTCATTAATGAAAATACTTCCAAATAAAATAACATCTCAGTTGCTGCGCTTCTCTAAAAGCAAACACAGCCGTGTTTCATTCATGAATGAAAGTGCGTTTTTGAACGAATCTAGTGATTTATGATTATCCTTTCATAAAAACAGTCACTTGCTTCATTCCCGAATAAATCAGCCATTCAAACGGATCAATTGACTTGCCACCACCTGCTGGCGGATTTAGTTTCATTGTAACATATAATTTATTTAAAACATTTAATATTTCTATAATCAAAATGTTATATTTAAAACATTAATCTAAACAAATTTAAGAATTTGCATTCATGCCACCTCTGAGCCTCATTTAAATGTCTGAAAATGCACCAACAAGCAACTTTTGTGTTCTTCTGTGCCATCTCTGTAGTACAAATAATTTTTTATTAATACTAATTTCATATTTCGTAATTTTTTTTTTTTTTAATTAGGAGGACAAGCACTCCTATTTACAAGAAGAAAAAAACTGCTTATAAAGTGGGTGTGTGACAGGTATAGCTGTGGAATGGTGTTTGGCCGAGGAAAAAAAATCAGTCAAAATGGTTTATTTTATTTTATTTGCTTTAATCCCTGGATTCAATTTTATTGGAAGTCTTCAAATTTTGAAGAGTACTATTTTTTTTCATTGTGTCTATTATTAAGCAATAGTTTTTTGCGGTTTACTTTAACTTAAAAAGTTGCTAAAAAAGTTGACTTCCCTCAGAATATTTTCTGCTATTGTCTGAACATACCAAAATAAAGAACCAAGCCTCTGCTTTTACAAAAAAAACAAACAAAAAAAAATTATATCTTCTTGTGTGTTTTATCACCACTGGAATGCAGATAGGTTTAATCAGAGACATTTTGGACAAAAAAAGAAACAGAAAAATGCATTTTTATGAAAGAAGTGCATTTTCAAGCAAAATACATTGAGTCATATTCTTTGACAAATTAAATCTTCAAAAATAAAAATAAATAAAATGTAGACACTATATTTTATCTTTGAGTGGTAAACTGTGATAGAATTCCCAGAATGTAAGGGGACACCACAACTTTTGCAGTAGAATGTGGTCTCACTTTGCAAACCATTACGTGCTTTTTGGAAGTGGATGCAATCGGAAAAGTGCATGAACTGCAAAAAGGTCATTCACCCTATTTCTGGGATCAGTGTTGTATGGTGCTCTAGGAGTGTTTTTTTAGTTGGAGGGTCATCTCCTTGTTCCCCACCACCAGCTTGTTCTTGGCTGGTCCATGAACACTCTGGATGAAAGAGAGGAGGGTTTTACAATTACCTTGTGAGTTTTTTGCTTTGTAAATGACAAAAGTATTGGAAAAATTTTCTTTGTGTACTTGTGTGACTTTCTGACGACAGGGTTGTACCCAATGTTTTGATCCAATTTGTCAGCTTCATTCATTGCATTATTGTATTCCACAATGCATGCTGGTTTTTGCTTTGCAATTTTTTCTTGGTGGCCTCTCTGCCATACCTAAACTTCTTCCTTGTTCTCATTGCATGTTGTGACCATTTTCACTGTTTGTTTGTCTCGCCATGCCAAGACCATCACATTGTCAGTGTGACGCATGACTGTTTCCCCAATCCTAATGCTGACCCATTTTTGAGATCTCGATTGACTAATTGTCATTTCCTAATTGTAGGAAATGCTGCTGGGTGATCAAGAAAAGAGACAACAGTGTCTTTCAGGGCAGCACTTTCTCCACAATAGGGCTTAATGTTAAAACAGTAGCCTGTTTCAGAGTCACACAAGATGTAGGATTTTATTCCATATTTGATGGATTTTTGAGGATTGTACACCCTGAAATCTAGGCGCCCACACCACAGAACCATACCCTCATCAATGCAAATGTTTGTGTTAGACTGATACATTTCACAGAATTTGGACACAAGGTAATCTTAGACAGGGGAGACTTTGTACAGTATGTCAGTGTCATTGGCTGGTTTTGATTTATTATCATTGAAGTAAAGAAATCGCCATATGATTTTAAACTTGTTGCAAGACATGACCTTGCTAAAGTAGGGGATAGCTAACATTTCATCTGTAGACCAGTACACATCAACTTCAGGCTTATGAATGATACCAGTGAGAAAAAACAGCCCCAGGAAGTTTTTCCATTTCATTTGACAGGCTAGCATGTTGTAAAGTACTGTCCATAGCCTGAATACACTGATCTGCATACAGGGTGGTCTGATCAACAATTTTCTGAATCGGTACATCAGAAATGACCAGTTCAATAAAGTCTTTAGGTTCTATTGAATCAAGAGTAGCAGCATCACAGACAGGCCCAGGATTCTCAGTCAAAGGAAGGTTTTTTGGCTGCTTGTTCAATTCATGGCACTCATGAAGAGGTTCAGGATCTTTAGCTGGATGGTTCACAGCAGACCCTGTTGATATGCTTCACGTGTCAGATCTCTGCCTCGTTGCTGTGTTCTACCTGTAAATAATTATATGAATAACCGAAATTCGATTCAATGAACAGAACAGACATACACACATATACATACATATGTTTACACACACAAAAACACATGTACATATGTTTATATACATATTTAGATCATGCACACACACACACACATATATATATATATATATATACACAGTATCTCACAAAAGTGATTAAACGCCTCACATTTCAGCAATCATTTTACTATACCTTCTCAAGGGACAATACTATAGAAATGAAACTTGGATATATTTTAGAGTAGTCAATGTGCAGCTTGTATAGCAGTGTATATTTATGTCACCTAAAAATAACTCAACATACAGCCATTATTTTCAAAACAGCTGGCAACAAAAGTGAGTACACTTTGACAAGTGAACTTGTCAAAACCGTGTCAGAAGTGTCAATATTTTGTATTAGCACCATTGTTATCTAGCACTGCCTTAATCATTCTGTGCATGGAATTCACTAGAGCTGCACAGGTTGTTGCTGGGATCCTCTTCAAATACTCTATAATGACATCATGGAACTGCTGGATGTTAGAGACATGGTGCTTCTTCACCTTCCACTTGAGGATGCCCCATAGGTGCTCAATAGGGTTCAGTTCAGATCACCTTCACCTGCACCTTCCTCAGCAAGGCAATTGTCATCTTGGTGGTGCGTTTGGGGTCGCTATCATGTTGGAAAACTGCCGTTCGGCCCAGTTTCTGAAAGGAAAGGCATCATGTTCTGCTTCAGAAATGTACAGTACATAATGGAATCCATATTTCCCTCAATGAACCGCAGCTCCTCAGTACCAGCAGCACTCATGCAGCCCCAGACCATGATGCTACCACCACCATGCTTGACAGTAGGAGAGACACAATTTTCTTGGTACTCCTCACCAGGGCATCACCACACATGCTGGACACCATCTGAGCCAAACACGTTTATCTTAGTCTCATCTGACCATAGGCAGAGGTGGGTAGTAACGAATTACATTTACTTCGTTACATTTACTTGAGTAAATTTTGAGGGTAACTAATACTTTTAGAGTATATTTAAAGAACAATCCTTTCCTGAAGACATTTTTGTGTTTTGCTAGTACTGTCTCCAGTGCGTCCCTTCTCACACTCTTAATTTCACGCCAGTTTAGCCTGATTTTCTTGAGCCACTCTCTGCCGAAAAGTGGTGGGGCATTTCCTTCAACGACATAAAGCGGTAATTTCACTTTTTGTTTGTTCATTTCCACCTTGACTTGGATAACTCCTACTGGAGCCACCACCTCTCCTGTATATGTTTTCAGAATTACATCTGTTGTACACAGTGGTTTATGAGCTAATCGTGCATTGTAAAGGTCTCTTGAAATGAGAGAAACTGCAGCTCCCGTGTCTAATTCCATTTCCAAGATTTCTTTCTCTACTTTTGGTTTAAGGCAAATGTGTATCAATTCCTCCTTTCTGGTCATCACATGTAGTGCCAGTTCTGTATCCGTAGTGTCCTCACTTGATGAATCTTTCACATCCATCTGATACACTTTCTTTTTCTGTTGGACATTTTTCTTCCACTTTGATTTTGCCTTTGCATTGTCTGTCGTGTGTTTCTCTTTAATTCTGCAGACTCTGGAAATGTGGCCTTTTTTACCACAGTTGTGGCACTGTTGCTCTTTGAAATAGCAGTCTTTCTCATTGTGGTTCGTTTTTCCACAACGATAACACTTATTTCCCCCTTTATCTTGCACTGCATTTTGCATAGACAGTGCATTCACTTTCAAAGAGCCGATTAACTGTTGAGATTCTCTCACGGCCGTTTCCATAGACACTGCAATATCCACTGCCTTTTGAAATGTGAGCGCTGCTTCTGTGAGCAGCCGTTTCTGTACGGACTCCGTTTTCAGCCCGCACACAAAACGATCACGCAACGCATCTTGCAAATGCGTCCCAAATTCGCAGTGTTCACTTAGCTTTTTCAGGACTGCGACAAACTGTGCTACTGTCTCTGTCTCGTGCTGACTGCGGTTATGAAACCTAAATCTTTCTGCAATCACGATCGGTTTCGGAGAGAAATGTTCTTTCAAAACAGTCACAATGTCATTGTATGATTTCGCACCCGGCTTCACCGGGGCGATCAAACTCCGCAGCAGTCCCTATGTAGATGAACCCATTACACTTAGCAACACCGCAACTCGTTTCTCTTCCGAAATGTCATTTGCAGAAACAAATTGTTCAAACCTTTCTATGTAGGTAGCCCACTGTTCGGCTGACTCATCAAAGGCATCCATATGACCGATAAACACAGCCATTTCGTCGGGTGTTGTTCCACAAGTTCACTACAGTCATCCAATCAGAAGTATTAAGCAGTCACTCCTTCAGCTCGCACAACTCATGCGTTCGAAAAGACAATCCTTGTTGCCAATATGTTATATATTCATCTTCTATATAACATGAATACACCGAGACGATTGCTGTGTCAAGTCGCTTACTCTTTTACTGAGAACTCTGCGAAGCTTTTTCTTCATTAATAACATAACACATACAAGGGCAACACCGAGAGCACCTTCTAGTGCTTAAAACATATAGTGCATATATGACAGAAGCTTTCCAAATAGTTTCCAAACAGGGTTTTTGCTTCATATCAATCAGATCAGAAGTAACTAGTAACTAGCTACTTGAGTAGTTTTTCCAGCGGATACTTTTTTACTCTTACTCAAGTAACTATTAAGATTGTTACTTTTACTCTTACTTGAGTAAATATTTCCGTAAGTACTTGTACTTTTACTTGAGTACAGATTTTGGGTACTCTACCCACCTCTGACCATAGGACATGGTTCCAGTAATTCATGTTCTTGGACAGGTTGTCTTCAGCAAACTCTTTGCAGGCTTTCTTTTAAGCCAGCTTTAGAAGAGGCTTCCTTCTCAGATGATGCCAATGCAAACTGACTTGTTGCAGTGTGCAGCATATGGTCTGAGCACTGACAAGCGGACCTTCTACTCCTGCAACATCTAAAGCAATGCTAGCAGCACTCATGCATCTGTTTTTTGAAGCCAGGTTCTGCACCTGATGCACAGAACAAGTACTCAACTTCGTTGATCAATGCTTGCGAGGCCTGCTCCGAATGGAACCTGTCTTGGAAAACCTCTGTATGACCCTGGCCACAGTACTGTAACTCAGTTTCAGGTTGTTACTGAACCTCTTATAGCCTAGACCATCTTTGTGGAGAGCAACAACTCTAATTTTTAAGTCTTCAGAGAGTTCTTTGCCATGAGGTGATGCCTTGTTGAACATCCACTGGTCAGTATGAGAGAATTGTACTCAAAGCACCAAATTTTAACTGCTCTAATACAAGATACACAACTTTGTATGGTCCTGTCAAGCAGACAAAAACATGAACATGATGAATAGGACATGGGGCTTTGCATGGTTAAATGACATAGTGCTGTTATCACTACTCTAAAATATAGTTAAGTTTCATTTCTATAGTATTGTTCCTTAAGAAGATATACTAAAATGTGAGGGGTGTACTATTGTAAATTGTGAATTTTTTTTTTCACCCTAATGACATTAGTATGCTGTTTGTTAAGAGCCGGTCTGGAATCATTTTGACAACTGTCATTTTGACAAACTCAGTCTTGTAGACATCCTTGAAGAATGATAATATTAGACTATGGAGTCAGCTGAATTGTGCATATGAGCAGACAGAGACTTGCCAGCTGTAGTCAAATGAGCAGACTCATAAGTATTATATATAAGACTCTGAAATTAAAACTACATTTTATGAAGCAGTGATGGCACTGTGGTTGTTACGGGGGTGAGTAAAGATAGTTAGAGGGCAGTTGTGGCCTAACGGTTGAGAGTCAGTAAGCCAAAAGTCGTGGGTTCGAGTCTCGGTACCAAGATTGTAGGTGGGGGGAGTGAATGTACAGTGATCTCTTCCACCTTCAACATCACAGCTGAATCTGAAAACCTTGACAGTTGACTTGTTGCTTCCCTGACTTATCCAACAATGACTTTGCAGGCAGCGTTTGGGCACAAAGACACCTCACGAAACTAATTTTAAATGTGCTTCTAAGGCAGCGTAACAGTTTAAGGATCTACAACAAGATAGAAGAAGCTCTGGTGATGATTAAGTGAATAATTAATTACAATAATACAGATTTTTTATAGCACATGCAGTCAGTTTGTCTACTGCTGTCATGAAATTTGAATACTGAAGCAGTAAATAAAGATCATAAAGGCAAAAATGTAGCAGAATTAGTGAAAATGAAAAGAATTGATAAAGAGTAAGTTTTTAGAAAAACAGAAGAATTTAATATAATGTTTAATATAAGACCTCAATATACAACTCAGAGATATGTATTGAACAAGTTCATATTGACTTGTGTTATATATTAATATAATTTCCCAGTCTCTGTTTTACAATATCTTGTATAAGCTTGTACTATGACCTGAATCTGCCTGAGTACAGAAAAAAAAATCTTTGACTTCTGTAAAATCACTGACTCCACCCAACACTCGCTGCTTTCATGAAGAGGACCAACAACTTTAAATGCAGGAAACTTTACAGGTAATCTTAAAAATATCCTTTTTATGTCACTTTGTTATGAAACATCATTATAACATACAACTGTCACAGTTATGTCTATTCATGTACTTTTTTTCCCCATTGTCTCCCCCTGTCAATCTGTTTGCTTTGGTTTAGCCCTCATTAGCGTTATCCCCTTCACCTGTCTGTAATGATTAGTCACACTTTAAAAGTCTGTCTCAGTGTTCAGTTCTCTGTCGGTCTTTATCGTTAACCTACGTGTGTGGATGTCTCTCATGTTCCTGTTTGTTCCTGACCTGATTACTCCTTGGATTTATATTAAAGACTTTGTGTATTTTGAATATCGTGTTTGTGTCTCGTCCATCCAGCACAAATCGTAACAGAAAGACCGACCAATACAGTTCACGGCGTTTTTCCCTGCTTTTTCTTTTCCGTTTATTCTCAGTGTTTGTTTTTTGATTTTTTTTACGTCATGGATAAACCCGCCGTCCTCCTTCACCTGCTGGAGCAGGGGAATCGCTCTCTCGAGGACCACACCAGAGACTTTGTGTACCTCACTCCACTCAAACACTACCCGGACAGCTGCCTGTGCACCTTCTACCGTGCGGGACTTAACACCACCACCAAGGCGCAGCTGTCCGGGGAGGGTCCTCGAGAGAGCATTGCCGACTACATCGAGTGGGTGCTGGTGTCCAGCAGATCTTCGTTGGCCGTGGAGGATGACACCAGCCCCACTCAAGACCCAGAGCCCAGCCTACCAGCATCCCGACACGCGGAGTTTGAGCCCGAGCCCACCGCGGATGACGAGCCAG
>JAHKKF010531763.1:0-10818 GCA_019740295.1 Labeo calbasu | reverse complement strand
TTTAAAGTCTCTAATGCTCATTAATGTTTCATTTATTTAATCAAAAGTCAATATTGTTAAATATTTTTGGAATTTAAAATATTAATATATTATAATAATATTTTAAATATTATTTATGTTTTTATCTAAATATGTTTTAATTATGTTTCTATGTTAATATATATTTTTTAAACGTTTATTTATTTATTTATTTTTTCTGCTGAGGATAAATATATATTTTACATTAAAGTAGTTTAGCCAAAATGTTGTCATTTTGTGCATTTTAATCAGTGCAGTAAAGTATATGTAACCAACTGACAAAATAAACGAAAAGTAGATTTCTACAAAAAGTAGATTTTTGTTAGGAATACAAATTTTAATTATTCACATGCAAAATTAATTTGTGTTTTTACAGTCTAATTTATTAAGTCTTTCATGCTCACCAAGGCTGCATTTATTTGATTAAAAATAAAATAAAATATTATATATTCGATATTACAATTCAAAACAACCTTTTTCTATTTGAATATATTTTAAATATTAATTTTATATTGCTGTGATTTATAGCTGAATTTTCAGCATCATTACTCCAGTCTTCAGTGTCACATGATCCTTTAGAAATTATTCTAATATGCTGATTTGATCAAGAAACCTTTTTAAAAATATATTATTAATGTTGAAAACAATTGTGCTGCTTAATATTTTTATGGACGCATTTTTTTTTTTTTCATGATTGTTTGATGAATAGAAAGTAAGTATTAAAAGTATCAAAAGAACAGTATTAATCTTAAATGTCTTTACTGTCATTTTTGATCAGTTGAATGCATCCTTGCTGAATAAATAAATAAATAAATAAATAAAACTTTTGCATGGCTATTTGGGGATATTTTAACCCATTTTAGTGTGAACATTTCTGGTATATTTGTTTCAGTAAAAGCGCACCTAAAAATCTGAATATATATTAATAGTAATCTTTCAGATAAAGTTGCAATATTGTGCATATGTCTTTCCAGCTTGTTCTTGAGGAAGAAACATATGCCAAGAAGGCTGTCTGCTGCAAATGAGCCTTAAATTCATGTGAGTTGTGAGGCGCGCTGTCATAGCGCTGGATCTAAAAGTGTTGAGTCAGAAGTCTGTTCTGTTCTTGTGCGTCCCCTAAATTATTTCTTCGATTTGTCTATGTGTCAGGCAGCTTTTAGGGGTCACTCATCTTTAAGCCACCACCATTTTTATATCCGACAAAGACAGGAACATGTAACCATTCCTTAAGTCCTTCAGACTGTCATTGATTACAATGTGTCACAGGAGTCTAAACTAAATCTTTAGTTGAAAAGTGGCAGTAAAGAAAGATTTTAAGCATGATACCATGTTTATGTTTTTCAAACATCTTTTAGAAGATTTTTTTTTTGTTACACCAAGCACTTAGAAATCTCCAAAGAACTAGAGTATTCAGCCTATGCAGTGTATTGGATAAGACCAGGTTCTTTGGAAACTTGATTTGAAGTTATTTATGATCCAACAGCATTTAGGGCTTAATATTGATTAGCACAAAAATAGCTCTTTAAAAATGTAAAAGCATTTCTCTAGCGCAAACAGTTGTGTATGGGACTAGCTATGCAAAAGGTCATTGGTTCGATTCCCAGGGAGTGCATGATATGATAAAATGCATGTTTTAAATGCAATGCAAGTTGTTGTGGATAAAATCATCTGCTGAATGCATGAATTTTAAAAGGCAAATAGTAGGGTTAAGGAAGTTACTCAAATTGGCTATTGTCAGTAATTTTAGGCATAATGTTGTCATGGAAACAAAGTTGTAAAACTGCATAAAAGTAATGGATTTTTTCACACTAAAATCATAACACATGTTGTCAAAGCCACATTGTTAATCCAAGTTGCTTTGGATGAAAGTGACTACTGAATGTGTTATGAAAAGCAAAAATCAAGGTTATGGTCTTTTTTTATGCTCATTTTAAGGTTTTAAGCATTGCATTGTCATGCAAACAAAGATGTAAAACTTCACATGGAACAGTGTTTTTTCATACTAAAATGATGTTAACACATTGTAAAGCCACAAAGTATTTATTTATTTATTTATTTATTTATTTAAATCTAATATTTGTGAGTGAAATGTCATATATTTAAATATCTAACTTTATGATGTTGATGTTGTTGTCATTTTCCGAATGCATTGAGCATTACGGTATTTTGACTGTATAACTTATTTGTTTAGATATTTGATCATAACAAAATATGACAAATCAAATGGATTGATACCACACATATGTGACACTGGACCACAAAATCAGTCATAAGGCTCTTTTTTTTTTTAATTGAGCTGAATAAATAAGCTTTCATTGATGTATGGTTTGTTAGGATAGGACAATATTTGGCAGAGATACAACTATTTGAAAATCTGGAATTTGAGGGTGCAAACATATTGAGAAAATCGTCTTTAAAGTTGTCCAAATGAAGTTCTTAGCAATGCATATTACTAATCAAAAATTAAGTTTTGATATATTTGCAGTAGAAAATTTACTAAATATTTTAATGAAACATTATCTTTACTTAATATCCTAATGATTTTTGGCATAAAAGAAAAATCAATCATTTTGACCCATAGGATGTGTTGTTGGCTATTGTTACAAATATACCTGGGCTACTTAACTGGTTTTGTGGTCACATTTATTTATTTACTTTTTTGTAATCAGCATTACACACTATAAAAAGTTTTCACCGGTTTACAAAGTGAGTTAAAATGCCTTGTAGTTTTAAGATGATTTAAGTCATGAGTTAAAATGACTTGTACTTTTAAGTTGATTTAACTGCTGAACTTAAGTTTTTAAGTTGAAACTGGTGAAAAGTTTTTACAGTGCAGTATGAAATAAACTTCCACTCTGGAAAAAACAAAAAATAGTGTGGAAACACTTTTTAAATGGTTTATTTAACCCAGAATATTCATTTAAATTCATATGCAACAGTTACTGCATTAATATACAGTAAAAAGTTTCTGCTTTCTCTTATTATGACACAAATCTGTATGACGCCAGCAGAAGCACTGCAGAGGAGGCGAGCTTGGGGATAATTAGTTGGTAATTGTGTGTTGTCAAGCCCTGGATAATTTAGACCAGTGTTTTCCTTCCTGTCCCCTTTGTTTCCCTGACAAAACGCGCTCGAACGCGGTGCCAGGCATCCCTAAAGGTTAATTGGTAATGATCCCAGACAACCTTGCAAGCCATGGTAATTCAGTTGCCATAATTGCTCGGCAGAGGACTACTAACACCAGGGCAGCATTCAGGCTTGTGCTGTTGCATTTGGGTGACCTTTAGCTGGCACAAGCGGCTCCGATATAGACCATAAACAGAGAGAGTAGGAGGGAGAGAGAGATTTGGCATCGCACAGTGAAACTGTTAGAAGAGGTTAGGAAACTCTGAACTGAATGTCTTGGTCAAGCTTTTAATAAAACATCAAATGCAAAGAAGGCTTAGCTGAAGGTGGTGTGTGCCATTTTTCAATGTTAAAATACTTTCGTGCAGTGAACTTCAGATGCTGATCCCCATGAAAACGGTTAAAGATGTGACTTAGTGGGGCTATCAAAACATGCTGTATAGGATCTGTTTGACTAACCACTGACGGGGTGTTTTTGCAATTCAGTTTGGTGGTGTTTATCAAGTTAGCAAATGCTATGGTTGCTGCAACTAAATTTTAAAATTTATGATCATATGATTTGTGGGCTAAGTGATTTGTTTTGAAAACTTAAGACATTTTATTTGCATGGTAGCTAGGATTTAAAAGAAGTGTTGTTATTGCCAACCGAAACTAAAATCTAAATGAAATCAATTATAAATATTAGATGAATATCTTGAATGTAAATTTTTACTTAGTTCCATTAGTTGCCAAGTCAACTTTTGTTATTTTAGTTGAAGAGTAAAATTACTCAAATTAATTATATTTAAAAAAAGAAAAGAAAAAAAAAAAAGAATATATATATATATATATATATATATGTATATATATATATATAATATTTTTATTTTATTTTTGTTTTTTTACACATGCTTTAATCCAATTGCATTCAAGGTATTCCTTTTTATTTAACTAAAACATTTAAAATAACATAAAATAAAGTAAATAAAATAAAAAATTCAAATTACACTCAAGGTATACATTGTTTTTACTAAAAAAAATAAAATAAAATAAAATAAAGTAAAATAAAATAATAAAATATAATAAAATAAAATAAAATAAAATTACATTAATTTAAATTAAATTAAATCCACACTACACTCAAGTTATACATTGTTTACTAAAAATAAAATAAAATAAAATAAATCAGTCAATCATTCAATCAATCCAAACTGCACTCAAGGTATACCTTGTTTTTACTAAAAATAAAATAAAATCAAATAACACAACACAATACCACACAACATAACATAACATAAAATAAAATTCCTAATTGCACTCAAGGTATACCTAGTTTTACTTAAATTAAATTAAATTAAATTAAATTAAATTAAATTAAATTAAATTAAATTAAATTAAATTAAATTAAATTAAATTAAATTAAATTAAATTAAAAAAAATCTTAATTTAATTTAATTTAATTTAAAAAAAATGCATGATGCACAAATTGAAACAACTTTACAAATGTTGCATATATACGCACACACACACACACACACACACACACACACAGGTAAATAGATAGATAGATAGATAGATAGATAGATAGATAGATAGATAGATAGATAGATAGATAGATAGATAGATAGATAGATAGATTCTGGACTGCCTTATACATGATGTATTTATGCACTGATGTTTTAAAATTAGGCCACTGAAAGGTGTCTTTAATTGCTGTGTGGTTATGTTGCTTACCTGGAAAACCTTTGAGTCATGAGCATGTCTATAATGCCTACATACAGACATACAGAGTTCGAGCTGCCTGCTGTGATTTCTGGGAATTTATGTGAGGTTTTCTAGGTTTTTTCATAAAGCAATCTGTTGAGTTGCTCTACCAGGTCCAGTCTTTAAATAATGGATGTATTAAAGAATAGAGTATTTCTTCTACCGTACCAAGTCATGAATTAAACAGGGAAATGATCATAAATTGATATGGAGTCATGAGAATCAGGGTTGAAAGTGTGTCTGTGTGGGTGTATGAATGTATATGTTAATGTTGTTGGGCTGCTATCAGTTCTGCGCTGAAAAACACATTAAACTTTTTCACAACAAAAACACCGAAAACATGCTAAAACAGCAAACGCAAGTGGTAAACAGCAAGTAGCAGAAGTATTAAAGCAGCAAACAGCAGTCCTGCCCACTTGTTTAAAATTCTTTGCATCCGTTCGAGGCCTGTTATCAGCCGTCCCGCTAAGTATAGGAAATGCACTTTCATGTCCTTTCATTATCATAGACATTATGTAAAGCTTACAGCCATACTGTGAGATTTGCTTTGAGATTGCAGTGCATGAGCAAAGACCCGGGCAGAAATTCAGAAAGAGAATTTGCTTGACAACTGCTGCACTCTGATCTCTGTGCTGTGATATGCAGTCTGGGTCAACAGAAGTCTACACAACTCTGTTCATGCTGGAGTTTACTAGAATGCTATATATTTATTTGCATTTGGGCCTGAGTGCATTGTATGTGCATAGTACATAAGGAAACAAAACTGAGGGGAAAAAAGACAATTGTATTAATGACAGTTAATCAAGTGCTTTGTAGCCCCTTTATTCTCGATTAAATAAAGTAAATATTAGATAAGTGGGGAATAAATTAAATTAAATTAAATTAAATTAATAATAAAGACCTCATGCATTAATATTACAGGCATTTCTGTTACCCCTAAAACACAACACAATGAAGTGCAAAATTATCAATACCGGTAAAACACTTGTATATCAATACTGAAAATTAATTCATATTAATACAGCACATTGTGTCCTTACAGATTTTCTTTAAAGTAATATATATATATACACAAACACACATACTTATGCATAGATGTTTTTTATTCATATTTTTAGTATTTTATTACGGTATATTTTCATGCATAGATTTTTTTTCCCTTTTTTACTGTAGTAATTTCTACTAAATATTTTTGAAAGACAATAATACAGGACAATATAATAAATAATTATTTTACATGTTACACATTTTACATGTTTTGTAGCCACATTTATACCAGTAAAATTACTTAATTAATTATGAAAAATAAGCACATAACAGAATGATAAACTTAAACTAAAATTAAAATGAAAACTGAAAATCCAAAATTAAAAGCTAATTTAAAATATAAATAAATACTATAGGAGTAGAAAATAGTAATTTAGTATAAAATAATATAGAATAGTAGTTATAATTCTACACTAGTATAAAACAATACTAAAACAACAGGTTTTACTTATTATTTTACATTTATAATTTACAAATGCTTTAATCCATTTTGAATTGCATTTAAGTCATACCTTGCTTGTTTTGTTTTGTTTTGTTTTGTTTTGTTTTGTTTTGTTTTGTTTTGTTTTGTTTTTTACCAAAAAAAAAACAAAAACAAAAAAAAAAAACATTAAAATAAAATAAAATAAAATAAAATAATAAAATAAATAATAAAAAATGCATGGTGCACAAACTGCAACAACTTCAAAAATAAAGACACAAATGTTGCATTTATATATAATTTATATATTTATATGGAATTAATTCTAAGCATATCATAAACAATACAGTCTGTTACAGTGCAGTCTGGCATTTTTAACATTTAATCGCCATTCATAACACATAATATATAAAACTAATCAATAATTTGTAAGAATAAAAAAATAAAAAAATAAAAAATCATAATGGATTAAGTTCCATATTCAATTTTAGGATTGACTGATGCATAAAGGAGTGCTTCATTCTTCTTACTATTAATATTCAGTCATATATATATATATATATATATATATACATATTCAGATCATAAGTTTATAATAGGCAATGCAATCTATCTTTATATATCTAATATATACTAAAAATAAATCTTTAGTTTTGAAGTTCTGCTCTCTTTCTTTCTTATTATATAGAGGTAAACAAAAGCTATGTGCCTACGTGAGACACAGTTTAATTTCCCTATGACTCATGACTCAATGAACGTCTCCTTAGTAGCTGTACGTTCTTAAAAACAAAGAAATATCCCGCAACACAATGGCTTTTGAAGGGTTGGGTAAATACGATTATCGTTCACTGTCTCTATTAAAGCTAAATTATGTTTTCAACCCTCCCAGACATTCAAGAGGCAAAGGATCGAGCCCCGAGCAACAGATGGGACACCTCCACATGTTGTGATTTACGCCATCTGCTAACTGCAGAATGAACAATGGCTGCTGACAAAGGCTTGTATTGTCTGTCACATATCAGGTCTGTGCCGAAACCCCCCGTAGAACACGGTTCCCCAGTGCTCTAATTATTTGCGCCTCTCGCTATCCTGCTGCGCCGAACCTTGTTAAACACTTGTCGCCAAGCTTCCTCAACTCTAATCCCAACCCTGCTAGCTTGCCTTATCTAGATCCTTCAATGCCTTTGGATGTCATGCATGTTGAGTAAGAGTCTTCCAGTTCCTGAGGGAGATTAGATAAGCCGGTTTATGGTTACCAGAGGAGGTTGACTGAATATGTGTACACTTGTTGTCTGCTTTCTCGCTTTGTGTTTTCAACATACCTTTACAAAATTCCTAAATCTGAATTATTTTTTCGTGAACTAATCGGACCAATCTTTCCATGGCAAACAATCAAAAATGGAGTGGATTCCTACATAGTGTATGCTTTGTTTTACCCAGAGCACCTTAAAGGGACAGTTCACCCAAAAATGAAAATTAAATACTCACCCTCATGTCGTTTCAAACCCGTAAGACCTTTGTTTATTTTCAGAACACAGACCAGGAGAGTACCAGAAGAAATTGTTGAATAAAGTTATTATTTTTGTTTTCTTTGCGCACAAAAAGTATTCTTGTAGCTTCATAACATCACAGTTGAACCACTCATGTCACATGGACTATTTTATCGATGTCCTTACTACCTTTCTGGGCCTTTAACGTGTCAGTTGCATTGCTGTCTATGCAGGACCAGAAAGCTTTCGGGTTTCATTAAAAAATATCTTAATTTGTGTTCTGAAGATGAACTAAGGTCTTACGGGTTTGGAACAACATGAGGATGAGTATTTAATGACAGAAATTTCATTTTTGGGTGAACTATCCCTTTAATCTTATTATAATTTAGCTAGTGAACATGGCAACATTTCTCTTTTTCATTCAATTTATGTTACTAAAATTAAATAAACTTAAAATAAACTACAAGTTTTATTTTAGTATCACTTAAATATTATTGTAGGCTTTAAAAAATATTTACAATTAGTTTTTCTTTTTGTATTTTCTGTTTTCATTTTAACTTAAAAGTTTAATTTTGTTTTGTTTTTGCCATTTTTAAGGGTTTTTATGTGTGTGTGCCCATATAGTTTTTATTCATTTTTATTTCTGTTTAGTTTTAGTTATTTTTAGTACATCAAGTTAAACTAAATCAAAATTAGAAACTAGCTGACAATAATTTTATTTCAGATAAAGTTTATTTTATTTGAAGTAACAAAATGTTATTTTTTATTATATATATATATATATATAATTATTAACGAACATTAATAAATGTTGAATTGTTAGCATTAAGTACAATTTAAACCGTTTTGTACTTTTATTAATTGTATTTATTATACATTTGTTCAAGTTCTTTTATATTATTATCATAATAATACTATTTATATTATATTTATCATACATTTGTTTTTTTTAAAAGAATCTATTTTATTTCAGGTAAAGTTTATTTTTCTTTTAAGTAACAAATTGTTTTCTTTTTTTAGTTTTTTTTTTTTTTTAGTTTTAGCTTTAGTTGTCTAATAACCATGATTAAAACTAAATAAATATTAATTAGGAAAATACTGTAAATATGATCAAAATGTAAGTGAAAAAGTGAAAATTAAACTGCATTTTTACAAATACGTTTTACCAAAAATATAAAATTATTAATAAACATTGACTAAGTTGTTAAAGTTAGGTACACTTTAATTAGGTTTAATTATTCATCACATTAATCACAAGTTTAAAGGAATAGTTTGCCAAAAAATAACAATTTTGCCATCCAAACAGCTGATAAAAACATCACAATAATCCACAAGTAATCCACACCAGTTCATAATTTAACATCTTGTGAAGCCAAAAAAAGCTGCAGGTTTGTAAGAAACAAATCCATCATTAAAACATTTTTAACTTCAAAGCATTGCTTCTGTCTAAAATACAAGTTCATAATTCATAATAATGCTTCCTCATTGTTTGCTCCTGAAGAACACTGCTCTAATCATTAAAGCAGTCAGTTATAGATATTACATGCTAGTGAGATATTCTTTTAAACTAATGTGATATTTGGATGTACAAGATAAGAAAGGTATAGTTTTCAATTAATCTAAAGTTCCCTCTCTGTTTCTCCCATAATTCTTTCGCTCTCGTGTTCATCTCTGTTTATTCATATGCACTTTTGATATATTTAATTAAAAATGAAATGAACAAATGGAAACATTGTTTGTGTAGAAATATTCCGATGTAAAGATATCAAAGTGAGTTTGAAAGTAGAGTTTTTCAGCATAAGTTGATCTTTTGGTTTTTGTTGTTGCATTAAATGATTGAATTAATTAATTAACTAATTAATTAATGAAAACTGCCTTAGTGTTTAATGGTCGTACAGCGAAATGTCCTCTGTGACAAACATCTTGGACGCCACAGTGCCACTGTATTTATTTTCAGGCTTTGTTTCTCCATCAGTTTAGTAGCTTTGTGAGTGGTCATTAATTACAAAGGTAATTTAGAAAATGCATAAATTTGTCATCCAAGGTTAATGACAAAGCCTGCCACAGTGAATATAATTTTCTCTATAAAATACGTTCCGTGAGTGTGTGCTTGTCCTAATGGATACGCTTCCCACACGGTAAAACGTGCAAATGTGCATCCTAATGAGCTGTTTCTACCCGATCCGACCCTTCAAAACTTTTGTTGGTGTAACCGAGTCAGGTTGTTTCAGGTTGATTCAAAATCATGTCATTTAAACCAGTTATTGTTTAGATTTAGCATACAATGCAAAACTTGACTGGGATGTACTGGTATTCGTGCTATGGATAGAAATATCCATGTGAAACCCTTCGCAATATATTGTACATTTGTCTTATTTATTTGAGGTATAAAAAGGGATTATAAGAAAGCATTTAAAAACGATTTCCACTTTGCTAAATAAATAAATAAAATATCCAATATCTAATATTGCTGATAAATGATTGATTTCCATTTGACAGTAATACAGATACATTAATGTCCAGCATAAAGAAAACTTTTGTTTAAATATAATATAATGTAATAGAATATGTCATGACCAGAAGGAAGAAATGTTACTTTTCTTAAAGTCATATGGGTTTAAAACACTATTAGGTTGAGTTTTTGGATGCAGTATCTAAATATATTCTATTCTATTCTATTCTATTCTATTCTATTCTATTCTATTCTATTCTATTCTATTCTATTCTATTCTATATTTAAATAGTATAATATAAATTAAGTAGTACATTTAATAATTAAACCTGAAAAAAAGATGTATGAACATTTATTTTGTATTATTATTATTATTATTATTATTATTATTATTATTATTATTATTATTGGTGGTAGTGGTGGAAACCAATTATTTATAAGCATTTTATTAATTCATTTTATTAATTTTTATTTTATTTTATTTTATTTTATTTTATTTTATTTTATTTTATTTTATTTTA
>JAHKKF010531756.1:0-12925 GCA_019740295.1 Labeo calbasu | reverse complement strand
AAGTTATGTACCAAATTATCAACAACCTCCAGATTAACTATTTAGATAGTCGACAGTTTGTTGCAAGCTAATATGCTAATTGAAGATCAAAATGTCCACCCTGACGGTTACGTAGACTCGATATGGTGGAAATACACTTGACGGTGGACATAGCATTTATTTGTAGTTAATAGTAGTTTGTTATATTATTTATTATTATTATTATTTTTTTTTTTGAAGTTGAATAAATGTTTAATTGTCATATTTTGTCATGCTTTGTGTGTTCTGCTTTATGTGTCCACCCCATCATGTGCTGGTCCACCCTGTCATCTTGATATTTTAAATAATATTTTAAATAATTATTCAATAATATCTATATAACCAAATGTGTTGAATAGCTAGGTGTGGGGGCAATAACATGCAAACAAAAAACTGTATCCAAGTATTACATTTTTCTCCAAATAAGAAAAAATACATGTGCGAATTATATGAATTTCTTTAAAAACACATGGTTTACAAATAATGATTTATGTATTTATAATTTGAAACAAATAACCCTGTTTAGGACAATATACCTTTAAAAAAATTCATTTGCATCTTAATATTGCAAGTACATTAATATTGCACGTAATGAAAACCTATTTAACAGTAATACCTAATTTCTATGACAGGGTGGACATATCTTACAGTTTATGTATAAAATAATGTCCCATAACTATCTAAAAAAATGTGTGGGAGCTCAGCTAATATGTTTCTATAGTACTTGAGTGTCTACTATTTATGACACGACATAAAGCAGATGGGAAATTAAGAACAAACTTTTTGAGTATTGTAAGGGTAATATTGACCCAGACGTTAAAACCACAAGTGGTAAGGAGGTAAGACTGACAAAGACTACAATTAAGAAGAGAAAAAGTGTGAGAAGAAGACATCAGAGGGAGACAGCAAAAGGACATCCAGCAAACTGGACATGAGTCACAGAGATTGAAATTCCTACAACAGGAAGACTGGATTAATGACATGGAAGTGGAATTCCGCCAAAAGAAGCATAATAAGACTGAGAAGAAAACACTCTTTAGATGCTACCTGCATTTAACCGTGAAGGACACCTATCGAAGAATGCGTAACAGCATTCCCAATACTGCTGTTTAGAGCATGACTATAGAGTTCTACCTGAGGGCAGGTGAGTACTTTATGGTTTAGGCTAGATTTGACTATCTCTACCCTACCTGGATGAATCATAGGGTAAAGGTGTAAGATAAAAGGACACACCAAGAAACAACCTAGGGCTCCATCCTACATTTCTTGTCAGCATATTTGAAAAAAATTGCTGAATGCTTAAAAAAACTTGATGCTGAAGTCACCTACCTGTCCCCATAGGCAATTTCCTGCCGTTTCCTGCCATCGAGAGACACCCAGGCTGTGTTTCTGGCATCACGGGACAGCATAATCTAAAACATAACAGGATTCAGTAAAGTCCTTATGCAGTCAAAGCCAAAGAGCAGCAGGTGTGTTGTGCATTAACCTTGAGCTCAACACCAGCAGGCACTACGATGGGTCTGAAAGACAGTGAGTGTGGGCAGATGGGTGTGATCATGATGGCTGGAACATTTGGATGGATCATAGAGGCACCTGCTGCTACTGCATATGCAGTACTTCCTGTTGGAGTGGACACTATCACACCTGGCAAAGAGAGCAAGGAGGGAGGACAGTTGATGCTCTTACTTTTCAAAAATACTATTATTGTTTAGAAAAGCAAATCACTGAACATTGTACAAAATGCTTTTCTTGAGTTCACCAGTATCACCAACATTTTGTCTTTTTCAGTAAAAATATGACAGTCAACAATAGGGGTGTAACTACATACATTTTTCTGTGACATTTCATGTATTTATTAAATTCAGAATCTGCGACTCTGTACGCATTTTTCACATTGTGGAAATCACAGAGCTTTAAATTTATTTTGTGGGCCCCCGTTTGAGAACCCTTTTCTTAAATTCACAAAATTAGCTAAATACAAGAAAAAAAGAAATGTGGTCTTCAACTGAATATTATAAGGTGCAGTATGAAATACTGACAGCTGCAGAAATGGGTACTACAGTACAAAATTTTAATATTATGTACTTATATGCAAAGATATGTAAACATAAATATCCTAAATATTTGCAAACATAATAAGGTATTTGTTGCTCAGTACAGACATTAAAGGGGTCATCGGATACTAAGTTCACTTTTACATGCTGTTTAAACATTAATGTGTGTTGGCAGTGTATGTACAAATCTACCCTATAATGATAAAAATCCATGCAACGGTTTTTAATTAATCTGTAAAAATAATATTACCTTTTTCAAATCGAGCCATTCTCAGATGCCTGCTGTTGTGGCGTCAAGCTGGGCTCACACTACAGGATTATGAAATCTGGTTGCAGCGCACACATAAGGAGAATCTTTGCAGATTATCTTCCCTGAAATCTTAAACATGCACACACTACAAGATTTGAAAATGGTGCATCACACACTATATATTAAGATTATCATGACGGAGGGAGCGCCTCACGTGATCTTACGCAACAGATCGCCATTTCAGCAACTAATGTTTACAATTTTTTAATAAAGTAAAAACTAAAAATAAAAAATAAAACAAAAAAATAAGAAGCAGTTTCCTCCATCTCCACTATCCAATAGACCGTACAGCAGCTGTTTTGCGGTCACGCATTGGCTGTTGTGAAAGTACTGACGTAATCATAGTGATCATCCCGATTTAAAATCCTGAATATCAAACATGTTTGATATGATCGGGGCGGCACCGATTTGTGTGAGAGCAGATCGGGAGGTATAAGATTTGATCTGTGAACGTCTCACATTACCAGATAATCCGTGCCGAACATCGGGGCCGATCGAGGTGCTCGACAAGATTTTTGCTCCGATTCTTGGGAGGGGAAAATCGGGGCAAAATCGGGCTAAAAATCCTGTAGTGTGAGCCCGGCTTCACACCGACAGAGGCCGCTCCCACGATAGTTGATTGACATGAGCGTCTTACCTCAGATTACTTGTAACAGTCCAACCTCTATGTTTTGATACTGGAGCAGGGATGTAGGTTAGGCAAGAATTGAGCGATTGAGGTGTTTTGTTGCTGGATGTAATAATGAACATAGTGGTTGTCATTTACTCCCGACATCTGAGCTGCTGAAGATGCAGTCGATTATGTTTGTTTGTGAAGGGAATGCGCCTACCGATCTACATAGATGCGTCTATGTTCGCGTGAATCATTTGTGATCCAGCTTCACTTACAGCAGAAATGGGTATAAGGGTTTTTTAATGAATCTTTGTGATTGCCTTTCATAATAATATGCTAGTTAGCAAGTTTAGCAGCTAAATGCGGCTAAAGTAAACAGGCTTGTCACCCCACAGAGAGAAGAGAGGGGCGGGGCGAGCAGAGCTCATTTGCATTTAAAGCAGCCTCGACCAGAATGGGATGATTTTTGCCGAGCTGATTTTGGCAAGGTAAAAAGGGTGTTGTTTTACACTACCGTGGACAATTTTTAACCAAAGTATATTATAGACTTTTCATTAAGACCCTAAAGAATCATATCAACTTGTGGAAAATGGGCATCCGATGACCGCTATAAAAAAACAGCACCTTTAAGCAGTTTTGCTTATCAAATAAACAAATCCATAAAGGATGTGAGTATTTTACAGGGAACAGGAATTGTTTTGTGTAATTAACTGGATTATATTTTACACTAACCATCTCCCTGTACAGTGGTGATCAGATGGCCATCCAGAAACAAGTCCATATTAGAGAGGTAGGAAGACGGACCTCTGTCTACAACAACTTCATTCAGCACCTGACAGACAGATATATTATTTACAGTAAATAAGACAACAGCTTTATACATAAAAATATCTGAAAACAACTAAAAGGAAGCACAGCCAATAACTGGAAAAAAGTAAACATTTTGAAGTCAATGTCTGCTATGCACATACACTGAGCAAAATTATAAACGCAACACTTTTGTTTTTGCCCCCATTTTTCATGAGCTGAACTCAAAGATCTAAGACTTTTTCTTTGTACACAAAAGGCCTACTTCTCTGGTGGGGTTCGAAAACCAGTCAGTATCTGTAACCACCAGTAACCACCATTTGCCTCATGCAGTGCACAACAATGGGCCTCAGGATCTCATCAAGGTATCTCTATTAAAAATGGCATCAGTAAAATGCATCTGTGTTCGTTGTCCATAACATACGCCTGCCCATACCATAACCCCACTGCCACCATGGGCCACTCGATCCACAACTTTGACATCAGCAAACTGCTCACCCACACGATGCCATACACGCTGTCTGCCATCTGCCCTGTACAGTGAAAACCGGGATTCGTCCATGAAGAGAACACCTCTTCAGTCGCCATTGAATGTGAGCATTTGCTCACTCAAGTCGGTTACAATGACGAACTGCAGTCAGGTCGAGACCCCGATAAGGACGACGAGCATGCATTAATGGGCAATAGCTCTGGTGGACATTCCTGCAGTCAGCATGCCAATTGCACGCTCCCTCAAAACTTGCGACAGTTGTGGCATTGTGCTGTGTGATAAAAGTGCACATTTTAGAGTGGCCTTTTATTGTGGCCAGCCTAAGGCACACCTGTGCAATAATCACCTGTGAGGTGGATGGATTATCTCGGCATAAGAGAAGTGCTCACTAACACAGATTTAAATAGACTTGTGAACAATATTTGAGAGAAATAGGCCTTTTGTGTACATAGAAAAAGTCTTAGATCTTTGAGTTCAGCTCATGAGAAATGGAGGCAAAAACAAAAGTGTTTATATTATAAAAAGTATTATAAAAAGTGTTATATTATAAAGTGTCCATTTATAATTTTGGTCAGTGTATTATTAAAATGATTAAAATAATGAATGAAAATGATATCGGATTAAGGATGTTCAAAATGTCATATTTTCAAAATCAGTTAATTTATTAAGGCTAACTGCCTTAAAATCATGTCATTGTTAGGATTTAGCTCCACCAGGCATTTCTTAGTGACAAGGGATTCTTACTACAGCTCCTCAATAATAGATACTGCAGATGGTATGCAACTGATGCTGGTATGTCATGTAACAGCAACATGGCAAATTTTATTCATACTAAACATATACATACTACACTAGCATTTTTGTAAATGGTTGCAAAAGAAGTTTAAAATGACATATAGTATCTTCTAGAACAGTGGTTTCCAACCTTTTTTCCTTACATGTAAGAAAAATCGAGCACCCCACCCATTATTTCATAATATCAAATTGATATTAAATAAATATTGTTTTTATAAATCAGTTTAAAATAATGTGTAAATATTAAATTTTATAATAAATTATGTATTCTTATAATATTTCATTTTTTAAAAATTGTTCTGAGAATATTATTGTCACAATCTCTAGCTGGAGTGCCCATGAGCTGCTCTAGAGGGCACTCCATCTCATTTCTTTGCTACTCTACACGGGACTGCATTTTCCAGAAACCCCTGCCTAGGAACCAATTACGGACTCTTCCTTGTTAATCAGGGACTATAAAAGATGCACACTCCCACACACATATTACTGGGTATTGAATGTTTGTAAACTTTTAGCATTTTCCTTGTTCCTGTGTTTTTTTCTATGTTTTCCTAGATTGCTAGTTTTGCCCTGTCTATTTTTTGATCCTGGACTATTTCCTTGATTCTTATCGTTTGCTGCATGCCTTGACCATTGCCTGTTTTGCAGATTACTCTTTTGCCTGTGCCTTGGATGTTACTGTTTTGCTGATATTTTGACCAGTGCTTGAGGTGGGGAAAAAAGAAGTGAAGAAGTTTATTTAGAAAACAAGCAGTAAGTAAATGAATAGGATGAGTCTAAAAGGGCAAGTTTTTCTCTGTTTTTTTAAAGAATATAATTAGAATAGAGAGTGCTAGAGTTAGAGGGTCAAATAAAGATGGAAGAGACATTTAACGTGAATGTCCGTAAAAAAGTGATCTTGTGCCTCTTTGGGATGGAACAATAATATGCCATTCACTTGCAGAACGCAAGCTTCTAAAGGGCACATAAGTCTGAAGTAATGAATTTAGGTAAAGGGGTGCAGAGCCATTGGTGTTTTTGCAGTCAAACATTAATGCCTTGAACTTTATGCGAGCAGCTATTGGTAGCCAGTACAAATTGATGAAAAAAGATGTGACGACTCCAACGTTTCTGGATGTTTTTGAAGAAGTTATGGTGGATGGTGAAATTGTGATGAAACGATGGGTCTGATGGAACCACAAGCAGTTCTGTCTTGGCAAGGTTGAGCTGAAGGTGGCATTATTTAATCTCCATAAACGTGTCAACAATGCGCCTGAACACTCCTTGTTTCAGACCAGCACGCCCACAGGTGCACAAATGGGTGCAGATGCATTTGCTCTTTAAACAACATGGCGCAGGACGTGAAAATGATAACTGCCACGCTGAAACTAGCAAAAATCACTTGTATCGTGCCTGGCGCCGCATTGCACCAGATGTATGATAGGGCCCAGTGTCAAGTAATTAGTAATTAATTCAGTAATTAATTACTGAATTAATTAATTTTTCTGGCATTTTGAATAAAATCATCTTATATATTTAATTACTCATTGCATTTGGTCTGATCCTCCCTGCCATGCTTGCTCCGCATTTTGCCTTTTTTTTGTTGTGTTTAACCCATTAATTGCAGCTATATTTATTATTATTATTATTTGTAATCATAACCATTATTGTTTAAGGCATTTATGAATTTGAGGCTGTATCTCTGTAATGCTTTTGAAACCAAATTCCTGTGTTCATGCTTAGTCAAATGCATACAGTGATACTTACTTGATACTGCATAGTTTTGTCTCCATTAGTAACTAAACTCATTTCCTCCACAGATCCCTTCTCTCTATATTCTTTCACTACCTTCACTTCTAGACGACTGCGTAGAATTATCGCGGCATTTCCTACAAAAACAACAAGAAATACTGCATTAATTCTCTACATACACACTCTTTACAAGCCATTATAAATATACAACCTGAAAACATGAACTAAAACATGAAGACAAGCAAATAGTACTGGTATAGTATTAGGAATAAAAATAGATATTTTCACTGAAGGAATTAAATTTTTCTTAGGGCTGTCAGTTTAACGCATTAACTTAATTAGTTATGAAAAAAATAATGCGATTAAAATATTTTAATGCAGTTAACATGCTGGCCCTGCCCCCAGACCTGTACATCATCTTATATTTCATACAGCTGACAAATATCATGCAGGGCAACAACTCCATAAATGCAGTTACGTCCTAAAATTTTAAGATATTGGTGCAAAAAATGCCCCTGTATGTGTTTTGTCTCATATTTATATATATCACATATCACATCATGTCACACGGGCAATATGATATAAGTGTTAATTTTGTCCCAAGCTTAAATGTGACTTTATACAACAGTTTAGTAAGTTGATATTGTGTTATATTTTAAACACAGTATTATGTGTTTTTGCTCATTTTTGCAGAGAATGTATTACCTTTGAAGCCATAGCAGAATTGTTGTGTGTCTCAGAGCAAAACAGCTGTGTTTAGTTTCTGTGTTTAGTCACCTGCTGTTGTAATGAAGTATTCAATGGTGTTGCCAGTTTAAAGTGATGATCACTGCGGTGCATCGGTTAGAATGCATGAGCCTTATTTATCATCAACAGTTTCTTTATTTTACATTTGCTTCATATAGGCAACAGGTGGATATAGATGTGGTTTATTTGTTGCATGCACAAATCCACCAAAGCAACAATAACTAGCAACACTGAGCTCTCACTGGCTGTCAATTCGCCTGAACTAAATTGTCCTCTAAAGTTGTTGGAGTTGTATGTTATAGCAGCCCGTTAGCGACCTCTACTTGACTAGTTCATGCAATCCTTTATAACAGCTGTGTTTCTTATTTAGAGTATCATTTCATTAAAAATAAAATAAAAAAAATTAATAATAATAATAATAATAAAAACATTATTTCTGTCATCATTTTCTCACCCTCACTGTTGTGTTAACCCTTTCTTTTGTGGAACATAAAAGTAAGTATTTTGAAGACTTTTGGTAACAAAGCTGTTTTGGTTACCATGACTTTAACTATATGAACAAAAAAATATGTTTCTCAAATAATCTTCTTTTATGTTCCATCGTTCACGTTAGGTCGTAGTAACTTTCAAATAAAATATTTATTTCTACAATTGGTCTACTTGCTGCTTTCTCATTTAACACAAAAATAGCTTTATATAATCTTTTGTGGGTATTTTCACTCAAATTTATTTTTAGATTAATTGAGATTAATTAGATTAACACATCACGTCATTAATTAGATTAAAAATTTTAAACGACTGACAGCCTTAATTTTTATATAAAGCAACATTTCTCCTCCCAAATTTAATATCCTGGATACAAGGTAAATTGCTGCAAAATGCTGCTAACTAGATTTTAAGATACACTTACAATTTTTGTGAACAGAAAAGACATATCTGTCCTTTCTGTGACACAAAAGCAATAATACTCCTATAAATTGATAATTCCAAATGCAATAAGCTGCAGAAGTGTAAGTATTTATAAAATAAACCAGATGGGACTGTCCAATATTTCAGACCCTGTTGATAACCTGGAACATGAGGTGTGAAAGTGTTACAAATATAAAATTTTAGATGTCCTCTTACAGTGTAATGACTTACCTTCTATAACCTGGGTGACCTGAGATTGGTATGTGTCGAAGTTAAATGGTGTAAGAAAGCCCAGAGAACCCAAATGGAAGGCCATGACAGGAGGCACACTCTCCTATATCATACACACACATTTACATTTTAAGGAGTGTTCACACAGACAACAGTCTGAAGTAACAAAGCCACTATAAGTCATTCAATTTCGAACAGAGGTTGCAATTTCTGGAAACATAAATGACATGAGGTGAGCACGCCCAATGCTGTGATTAAGTGAGAAAAGGTTAATTTTATGCAAATGAGCATTGACTAGGGCTACAAAATACACTGATAACAAACTGTAAAAAAATCCTGATGTGTTACAGGTTTCTACAAACATTACAAGGATAGTTTCAAGCGGCCTGAACAGTCTGAAAGAAAGTACAAAACATTAAATGTCACAAATATTTAATGAGTAAAAAACTTGTAGAATGCAGTCAAAATGACAATATTCACCTGAGTTTTTTTTTTTTTTTTTGCCAAACTACAGTGGTTTTCTGTGGACAAAAAATTAATGTGGGTCACTTTGTTTTTAGGCCACACTTTTTCTTTTATAGAAGAATGTCTAATGAACAAATAATGTTAACGAAGTTCACTTCCAGAACAAAAATTTACAGATAATGTACTCACCTCTTTGTCTTCCAAGATGTCTTTAGTGGTAAAAAAAAAATTATGTTTTTGAGGAAAACATTTCAAGATTTTTCTCCATATAGTGGACTTCTATGGTGCCCACAATTTTGAACTTCCAAAATGCAGTTTAAATGCAGCTTCAAAGAGCTCTAAATGATCTAAATGAGGAAGGATCTTATCTAGTAAAACGATTGGTTATTTTCTAAAAAAAAAAAAAAAAAAAAAAAAGATCAATATAGGGTATGTATATAGGGTATGTCGAAAAACTAATTTCTCACTTTCTCTTCAAAATCGTCCTACATCGCTGCAGAAGTAACGACTCTGTGCTTACAATGTGAACATGCAAGGATGGTCAAACACCTTTAAAATGGCAATGCATTTAAACTGCATTTTGGAAGAGAAATATATTAATAGGAACATTTCAGCAGGTGATATGAGATGTAGGCGTAAACATCCTCAGTTTCGAAATGCATACTCCACACGAACGTGCTCCCGCGTAATATTTTAGAAGGACCTTAATTCAACCCACGCATCTCATCCGTGTTGTGTCAGGAAATCGTGAAAACTGAGGCAGTGTGTCATTGTTTAGAATAAAAGCAGCCAAACACACTGTAGTAACACTGGCGAAAGAAAGGAAAGAGAGGATTCTCCCATTAGTTTTCATTGCGTTGCGATGGGACCGGAAGTGGGGATACACTGCTTCGCTTACCGGATATAGGAAGTGAGATAAAGGTCCATTTCTTTACGACTGAAGAAAGAAAGACATAACCATCTTGGATGACACAGGGGTGAGTAAAATTATCTGTAAAATTTTGTTCTGGAAGTGAACTTCTCCTTTAAAATTATTTGTTCATCAGACATTATCAACTTTTCCTTTAAAACTAGAAATGCATATTTTTTTCCCTCTATCAAAACAATTGCATAGAACATACCTGTCTGAGTGCAATAAATATTATTTTGAAAAGTTTATGTGCCTGTAAAGTAACTAAAAAAGTAGTATAGATATCTAGTAGTAGATATCTCAACATTCTTTTAGATTCTGGTTCTTAATAAACGGTTCTTTTGTTATGTTATTTTCAAGGTGCTATATGGGATTGTACTATATAACAAAAGTTCTTTGGAACCAGAAACTAAAATAATGATAACATTTAATATAAACACAAACTTTAGAAAAAGAATATTCAATGGCACTCAGACAAAACATGTTCTGTGCATTTGCTTTGATAGAGAGCAAAAAGATATATTTCTAGTTTCAAAATGATTTTTTTTTTCCACACATTATTCTTTAAATACTTCGGATGAATGCAAAGTTGAACCACATTTGGTTCTTGACCACTGAAAACGTGTACAATTTAACAATTTATTCATACGGTCGCATTAAAATCCCAATATCTCTGGAAATGAACCATATATGGCCATATATATATATATATATATATATATATATATATATATATATAGCTGCATCTCAAAAAATTTGAATATCATGAAAAAGTAAATTTTTTATTGTAACTTATTTTAAAAACTGAAAGTTTCATATATTCTAGATTCATTGCATGTAAAGTAAAATATTTATATATATTATAATTATAATATTTATAAAAGTTTTTTTTTGTTTTAATTTTGCTAAATAGAGCTTACAGCTGATGAAAGTCAAAAATCCAGTATCTCAAAATATTAGAATATTTCCGAAGATCAATCAAAAAAAAACGGATTTGCAAAAAAAGAAAACTTCAAGTTTATTAAAGCATTTTCATTTATGCACTCAATACTTGGTCGGCAGCACATATTACAGCAAATGACTTGCTCCACAAATTACAACAGTAAAGTGTGGCATGGAATTGATCAGCCTGTGGCACTGCTGAGGCACTATTAAGCCTTCAGATTGTCTGCAAATTGTTGGATTGACTGTTTCTCATCTTTCTCTTAAAAATATCAATTCTCAATGGGGTCCAGGTCAGGCATGTTGGCTGGCCAATTGAGCACAGTACTATCATGGTCAGAAAACCACTTGGAAGTCCTGCTGGTAAAAGAAATCAGCATCTCTATAAAGCTTGTCAGCAGATGGAAGCATAAAGTGCTACAAAATCTTCTGGTAGACGGCTGCATTGACTTTGGACTTGATAAAACACAATGGACCAACACCAGCAGACGTCACAACAGCCCAAATCATCACTAACTTCAGAAACTTCACACTGGACTTCAAGCAGCTTGGATTCTGTGCCTCTCCAGTTTTTCTTCAGACTCTAGGATCATGATTTCAACATGAAATGCAAAATCTACTTTTATCTTAAAAGAGGACTTTGGATCACTTAGCAACAGTCCCGTTCATTTTCTCTTTAGCCCAGGTAAGATGCTTCTGACGTTGTTTCTGTTTCAGAAGTGGCTTGGTAGTCCTTTTTCTGAAGACATCTGACATCTGTGGTGACTCTTGATGCGCTAACTCAGGCTTCATTCTACTCCTTGTGAGGCTCTTCCAAGTGTTTGAATCGACTTTACTTGACAGTATTCTCAAGCTTGCAGTCATCACTGTTGATTGTGCACCTTTGCCTACCCAATTTCTTCCTTCCAGTCAACTTTCCATTTAATATGCTTTAATACAGGACTTCGTAAACACCCATTCAGTAATGACCTTCTGTGACTTACTCTCTTTGTGGAGGGTGTCAATGATTGTCTTCTGGACCATTGCCCAGTCATCAGTCTTCCCCATTAGTGTTGTTTCAAAGAACAAGAGATGCCCAGAATTTTTTATAATGTAGGGATGGACATTTAATGAAACTCAAATGTAAATATTCTAATATTTTGAGATACTGGATTTTTGACTTTCATGAGCTGTATGGTCTAATCATCAAAATTAATACAAAAAAATCTGAAATGTTTTGCACCTGTACATATATATACAATCATGTGAAAAGGTTAGGGCACCCTATTGAATTCCATGGTTTTCCGTATCAGGACATCATTAAAAAAAACTGGTCTTTGGCTGGTCTCAAAATTTCTAAAATAAAACGTCTTATGAACAACAACACATGACAAATTGCACCGTGTCATTATTTACTGACCAAAAATAAAGTCAAAATGGAAAAGCCATGTGTGACAAAGTTAGGACACCCTTACTGTTAACACTGGAATAAAGAGGGTAAATAACAGTCAAATACCTTTGATTAACTGATCATCAGCACGTCTGAGTGCCTCTATAAAAGCATAAGCTTTGGCAGTTTGCCGGTCTGGAGCCTTCGGGTGTGTGTTAACACAATGCCAAGGAGGTAAGACATCAGCAATCATCTTAGAGAAGCAATTGTTGCTGCCATCAATCTGAGAAGAGTAATACGGCCATTTCCAAACAATTTGACGTTTATTCACAAGTGGAAGACATTTAAAACAGACACTTCTCTTTCCAGGAGTGGACGTCCCAGAAAATTCACCCCAAGATCAGACCGTGTACAGCTCAGAGAAATGGCAGACAACCAGGACCTGGGCACCTCACAGTCATTGAGTTGGCCATGAACTCCTCTGTATATCAAAGTATTCTAGAGTCAAATGCGAGGGCATCTGTCCGACATCTA
>JAHKKF010531755.1:0-11265 GCA_019740295.1 Labeo calbasu | reverse complement strand
TTTTTAATTATCATATTTAATTTAAATGTTGTAAATATTATGTAATGTTAATGCTATTAATATTACCATTTTGTATTTATATTACAGACAAGTCAAAGTTATGTTTTCTCTGTTTTTAATTCAATTTTGGTGACTTTAAGATAGGAGATGGTCTGAGGCAATTGAATAAAAAATATTTACTTTATTTAAAAAAAAAAGATGCACACTTTTAAAATGTTAAAAATGTTTCATTTAAACTAATATTATGAAATAATATTTATGTTACCATTATGCAACTTTATTAAAAAAAATGTTGAATTACACATAATTTACTTGTAGACTAGGGAATGTTCTTAGGAACGTGTGATTACCAAAATATTGTTTGCGTCTTGCTTTTTTTTTTTTTTGTATTTGAGTCAGTTGAGTTTCCCAATTATCATATTTAATTTAAATGTTGTAAATATAATTTAAAGTTAATGATTAATGCTATTAATATTTCCATTTTGTATTATATTATATTGTATTATATTATGCTTCAGTAACTTTAAGACGAAAAATGGTTTGAGGCAATTAAATAATAAATGTTTACTTTATTCGCTTTTTTTAAGTTGTACACTTATAAAATGTTATAATATTTAATTTGATTGAATAATATTACATAATATTTATAGTATGTTACCATTACGTAATATTATTGAATGTTCTCCCTTTTTTTTTTTTTAATTACACTTCTTTGTGGATCTTTGGAGCATGTGGTGCTTAATTTTCTTTTTTTTTTTTATTAATTAATTAATTTTTTTTTTTTACTTGTTCACAAATATTTCAGGTAAACACAAAACAAATTTTTTCAAGAATCTTTGTGTAGGTTTTTTTTTAGATCTGTTAAGCTTCCAAAAAGGTTTGAAATCACATAAATAATGACAGAATTTACTTTCCGATCTATAAGCCCCTTCTTATGTTCTTCAGGATTCCTCCAGATAAGCTTAACATTTTGATCCTGGGTTGGGATGCATGGTAGCCTTGAGGGTTTCAGGGGAAAAGGATCTGAAGCTCTTAAAGGCGTGTGGAAGAGGCTCAGGGAAATTACGGATTGTCCTGAGCTTCCTCCGGCCTACTCTTTTAGGAACATGGCTTACCTGCTGTTCACCAAACAATAGGAGCTTTAGAAGCCCATTGTTTGCTAGGAGATAAACATCAACCTGTAGAAAAAGGTCACCTGAATCAAGGCTGCAGTTGCAGGTATGTTTAGCTTGTGGAGACTCACTTGCCGTACAGAAGTGTATTTAATCATACACTTGACTACTCTCGACACCGTGTGTGTGTATACCTTGTGCTGAGCTCCCTCATTAGCCTCTTTAGCACAAGCTTTTGGCATAGCTCATTGCCTTGTTAGAGATTAGTGCCCATGTGGGGCCAAGTTACCGTAATAAAACGCTTGATTCTAATGACTCTCCTCTAAGCCGTAACTCGACGCACAAACCTTTCTCCTGAACCGCCAAAAAGCTCGAGCCTCCCTGAAGGGTTTTTAGCGGCACACTAACAGTTACACTTCTCGGACCATTTAAGGTGCATGGCCAAGCGTCTAACGCGATTTGTGTTCACACACTCTGTTTCGTCTGTCTGCAAACATGGGCTAGGATGTTTTCTCGCCTGTCTTAAGTCTACAGGTCTTCACTGTGAAGGAAAGAAGCTGAAACAGGCATCTCTGGCTAAAAGTGTTCGTGAGCAATTTGTTTAGTCTGTAGTGCAAATGTTAAATTAACGCAAAAATATGAAACTATAATACTAAGTGGTGCTAACAACTGTAGTTCTGTTCCAAAATCTTACCTTCCCATATAGACCAGTGCTATTTTAATATTATTTGCTGTTTATACAGTTGAGGTCAAAAGTTTTCATACACCTTGCAGAATCTGCAAAATGTTAATTATTTTACCAAAATAAGAAGGATGCATGGTATTTTTTTATTTAGTACTGACCCGAATACAATTTTTCACAGAAAAATGTTTACATATAGTCCACAAGAGAAAATAATAGTTGAATTTATAAAAAAGACTCAAAAGTTTACGTACGCTTGATTCTTAATACCGTGTTGTTACCTGAATGATCCACAGCTGTGTTTTTTGTTTAGTGATAGTTGTTCATGAGTCCTTTGTTTGTCCTAAACAGATTCTTCCACAAATTATTTGGTTTTCCAGCATTTTTATGTATTTGAACCTATTCCAACAATGATTTTGAGATCCATCTTTACACCCTGAGGTCAACTGAGGGACTCGTATGCAACTATTACAGAAATTGCTATTGCTCAAATGCTCCAGAAGGAAAAATTATGCATGAAGAGCCGGGGGTGAAAACTTTTGAACAGAATGGAGATGTGTACATTTCTCTTATTTTGCCTAAATTTCATATTTTTTTTAATTTAGTACTGCCCTTCAGAGGCTATAGAAGGTGCTTACATGTGTCCCAGAAGACAACATCAATTCAATTTACCTTTACCTTTAAATTCAAAAAGTTTTCACCCCCCGGCTCTTAATGCATGTTTTTTTTTTTCTTCTGGAGCATCAGGGAGTGTTTGAACCTTCTGTAATAGTTGCATATGAGTCCCTCAGTCCTCAGTGTGAAAAATAGATTTCAAAAATCATTGCTGGAAAGGGTTCAAATACTCAAAAAACCTGGGAAAACAAATAATTTGTTGGGCCTAAAGGATTTTTCTGAAGAACAGCAGGTAGTTTAACTGTTCAGGACAAACAAGGGACATATGAACAACTATCACTAAACAAAAAACACAGCTGTGGATCATTCAGGTAACAACACAGTATTAAGAATCAAGCGTATGTAAACTTTCATTATTTATAAATTCAACTATTATTTTGTCTTGTGGACTATATGTAAACATCTTTCATGTGAAATATCTTATTCAGGTCAGTGCTACTTCATAAAAAATAACATGCATTTTGTATGATTCCTCTTATTTTGGTAAAATAATTAACATTTTGCAGATTCTGAAAGGGGGATGTAACCTTTTGACCTCAGCTGTACTTTAATACACTTGTACTATACTTGTAATATAGTATTTACTGATATTATTAAATCACTTTAGTTTTGGTTTTCATCTTAATTTTAGTTTAAATGTTAGGTTTTTTTTTTTTTTTCCAACAACTTACGTCCATTCAATCTTAATTTATATTTATTTTAATTTGAACAATTTTATTGCTTCCAAGACAACATTTTTAATTTTCATTTACATTTTTGTAAGTATTTATAAGGTACATTTTTATAAGGTGTGATATTTCCAGAGAAGACAATTGCTGAATTCGTTGAAATATACAGTTGTTGTGTTTGCTTGTGTTTTTTTAGATAACTGCATTGTTCAGTGCTGTTCTTTTGGACTTCCTGCTCATCAAAGAAAAAATATATTAGTTTTTTTCTCAAAAATATTAAGCGACATGTCTTTATTTTTATTACCTATAGTAATTAAAAATGTTTCTTGAGTTGAGCAGCAAATCAGCTTATTAGAATGATTTCTAAAGGATCATGTGACACTGAAGACTGCAGTAATGATGCTGAAAATTCAGCTTTGCCTCACAGAAATATATTCCAATTTAAAATATATTAAAATAAAAAATGTTTCTTTTAAACTGTAATAATATTTCACAAATTGCCTCTTTTTACAGTATTTTTAATCAAATAAATGCAGCTTTGGTGAGCATAAGAGACTCTTCTCAGCTACCTGAATATGCTAATCAGACACTAAAATACTATGGTATTACCATCTGATACCATTATTGTAACAGTTGTTTTGCTTTTGTAGCTTTATCACATGCCCACCACGTTATTTTTTTAGCCTTCCTCTTACATCCTCCCTCTCTTTCTCTATTTCTCTCTCTTTCAGAGACTGCATTTGCCTCCAGACCTGTCAGAGACGGTGAGTCGAGTGAGTAAAACAGAACTGGCAGCAGGATGTGGCACCACTGCCACGGGCAACAAGCACCTAGATTTCTAGCGTATTCCCATTCCTCCTGCACCGTCCACCCCCCGTGATGTTCAAGGGCAGCAGAGTGCTGGAGCTGCACTACGCCAGCACTAGGTTACAGTCACACCTGCACTGACACACTTACTCTCATTATTGGTGAATGAGATTATGATGGCGCAGCGTATAATAACATGGAGAAGCATACAAGACAGTGATGTTCATGGTCAGAAAAACCTGACAAGTACCTGTTGCTGTCTTTGGATAAAACAAGCATGTGATGCAAATAACGATAACGTAGTTTGGCCACCAGTGTCTTTTCAGTGCTCTTTATGGCTTCCTGATGTTTATTAGCTTAGTTAGCTAATAAATATTTGGTGTCAATAAAGTTTCTACCCAAAAAATTTAAAAAATGTCGTGTTTTTATTCACACGTCATGTTATTAAAACAAGCTTTGTGGCAGAAAATATTTTTGAAGCACCCTTTGGTTTTTACTAACAATGTTTTTCTTCTTGATTGAATTATTGAATGCTGAACCTTCAGCTTTTATGATTATTTCAGGTTCATAATGTTGCTCTGTGTAGGATATAATTAATTAAAGCAGAAATATATTCAAATACAGTACTTGAGACATAGTTTCTCTCGTTGTTGTTTTTTTGTTGATTTGTTACTCAGAATAATTCTCCGCAAAAATCTCAGCAAAATCTGATTCGCATTACTATACTATAAAAAAAATAATGATGTACTTAAAATTGTTTGCATACATCTTGATTTGTTGTTCTCCCTTTAATTCATGCTGTAAACAAATGTCATTTACAGTTATGGTAAGTAAGCAAAACTGTTACATTAATGAAAAGCTCCTTTGAGAATAATGGTAATTATTTGGAATTATGTCCGCATGCATGAAAGTAATTAACATTTTTAAGAAAAATATGCGTAAATTGTCATTCGACTTGGTAAAATAATTAACATTTTGCAGATTCTGAAAGGGGGATGTAAACTTTTGACCTCAACTGTACTTTGTATAGTATTTACGGATATTATTAAATGACTTTAGTTTTGGTTTTCATCTTAATTTTAGTTTAAATGTTAGTTATTTTTTGTATTTTTTTTGTATTTACAAATATTTTTTTCCTTTTGAGTTGAAAGGTGACCTGTTTTTCCAAGTTTTACCATGTAATTCTCACCATTATGTTGTATTACACACTACCAGTCAAAGGTTTTTAAAATTTAATGTTTTTTTAAGGAAGTCTCTTCTGCTCACCAAACCTGCATTTATTTGATCCAAGTACAGCAAAAAAAAAAAAAAAAAAAAAAATTGAACTATTTTTACTATTTAGAATAGCTGTTTTCTATTTAAACATATTTTAAAATGTAATTTATTCCTGTCATTTCAAAGCTGAATTTTTAGCATCATTACTCCAGTCACATGATCCTTCAGAAATCATTCTAATGTTCTGATTTGCTGTTTAAAAAACATTTGTTATTGTTGTTGTTATTATGTTAAAAAGAGCTGAGTAGAATTATTTCAGGTTTCTTTGATGAATAGAAGGTTCAGAAGAACAGAATTTATCTAAAATAGAAATATTTTGTAACATTGTAAATGTCTTTGTCACTTTTGATCAATTTAAAGCATCCTTGCTAAATAAAAGTATTCATATATATATATATATATATATATATATATATAGATGCTTTTGAATGGTATTTTATGTCTATAAAATACCATTCATTCATATTTATATAAAATACCATATATATGTAACAGATAAATACTTATTCTTCAAAAATCCTGAAAAAAATTTACTCACCTTTTTAAATATTGATAATAATAATAATAATAAAATGTTTCTTGAACAGCAAATCAGCATGTTAGAATGATTTCTGAAGGATCATGTGACACTGAAAACTGGAGCAACGATGAAAATTTTGCTTTGATCACAGGAATAAATTACATTTTAAATTTTTTAAAACAATAATATTATATTTAAAACCATTATATTATAGTCTCCTTTCTCCTTAAACAGGCTCCATAATAAGATGCATTCATTTGCAATTTAATTATAAGATCCTTTTGCATTTATAATATTCCGACTTGAATTTCAGCTGACATGATCCTGCATGACTTTGGAGAAAAATGCATTTGTAATGTAAATGCATGCACAAATTATTCATTTCTGCATCTGAATAAAAAAGGCAGGTATGTTTTTATACGCAGTGTTCAGTGTTTAGTGAGTTTATTGCTATGGTCCCACATTATGAATTTATTTTTATGGGTTATCTTTATTTTGAGATATAGATTATATTCACTGGTCTCCTAATTTTTACAAATTTTAATTATGTTTATTAGCATGCTTGGTCCGCTTAAATATTCATTTATTAAGAACAATCATAGATTATCAGTTATTTTGAGCCTAAAACTACATGTATAATTGGACTGATAGTTTTGTTTTGTCCAAGTATAACTTTATTTGTGATTTGAGACTGCTGTCTTTGTAGGTGTGTTTAAGCAAAACTAAAGCTGTTCTGAAGTCCCATAAGCCACTTCCTGACCCATCTAACGCAGGACCAAACCTACCACCCCCAAAAAGCCTTCCACACGGACACTTTCGCTCCGCGTCCCTCCCCTCGGCCCTCCCGCTGAGACAGCAAGTGAAGCAAAATAACTCATTCTGCCACACAATCGCTTCATCTCTCCCTCCGCTCGGCTCGGACCACTTCATTCTCCTCATTTCTTCCCCCTCTCTCTCCTCCCCCCACGCTCACTCGCTTTTTTTTTTCNGCCACACAATCGCTTCATCTCTCCCTCCGCTCGGCTCGGACCGCTTCATTCTCCTCATTTCTTCCCCCTCTCTCTCCTCCCCCCACGCTCACTCGCTTTTTTTTTTCCTTTTAGACCATCGTAACTCTACCAAAACAAGAGCTGGCAGTGCTGAATGGCATAGGCCTTTTCTATTGTGGTGTGTTTTTGTGATGTCTGAGTTGTGTGGAGTCGGCTGGTGCCTTTGTTCACCAGCTCTTTGGTGGTTATGAGGTATGTGGAGAGAAGAGAGGGCTTTTGACGTGCTGGTGTGTCTTTAAATGGGTATTTTGTTGTAATGTTTGTAATTACGAATGACTTTACTTGAAAATGTTTGCTTTCTATTGGAGTCGTATTAAAAGTTCTGCATTGGTAAGTCATGAAGAATCATGAACTTTTTTTTTTTTTTTTTTTTTTTTA
The DNA here is from genome assembly GCA_019740295.1 of Labeo calbasu. Lineage (NCBI taxonomy): Eukaryota > Metazoa > Chordata > Actinopteri > Cypriniformes > Cyprinidae > Labeo > Labeo calbasu. Next base: position 4,099 of record JAHKKF010531755.1, on the reverse strand, counting down.
AATTCTAAATGAGTTTACTCAGATCATGAAGAGTCATATTGAAAGTTCTGAATTTTGGAAAATCATAAAGAAAGAAACAATTGTTTTTAATTTTAAATGATTTTACTTAAAAAATGATTCATTAAGAGTCGTATTAAGAGTTCAGAATTTTGGAAAATCGTGAAGATAGAAAAATGTTTTCAATTCTAAATGATTTTACCTGAAAATTATGTTCATTTTCCATCAGGAGTCGTAAAGTTATGAATTTTGGAAAATCATGAAGGAGAAAAAACAATTATTTTCAATTCTAAATGATTTTATTTAAATTATGTTAATTTTCGTCAGGAGTCATATTAGAAGTTCTGAATTTTGGAAGATCATGAAGATAGAAATAAGTGTTTTCGATTCTGAATAATTTTACTTGAAAATGTTCATTTTCATTAGTTGTAAATTTTGGAAAATCATGAAAAAAGAAACATTCTATCAATTCTAAATGATTTTGCTTGAAAATGAATTTCATTGAGAGTCATTAAAAGTTATGAATTTTGGAAAATCATGAAGATTCTAAATAATTTTACTTAAATTATATTTATTTTCATTAAGAGTCGTGAAGTTCTGGATTTTGGAAAACCATGTGGATAGAAAAAAACGTTTAATTCTAAATAATTTTACTTGAAAATTGTGTTTATTTTCATTAAGAGTTGTAAAGTTCTGAATTTTGGAAAAACATGAAGAAATTTTCTTTTTCAATACTAAATGATTTTACTCAAATTACATACATTTTTGTGAAGAGTCATATTAAAAGTTCTGAATTTTGGAAACTTCTAAATAATTTTACTTGAAAATAATGTTTATATTCATTAAAAGTCATAAAGGTTTGAATTTTGGAAAATCATGAAGATAAAAAAATGTAATTCTAAATAATTTCACTTGAAAATTATGTTCATTTTCATTAAAGGAGAAGACCACTTCCAAAACAAAGATTTACATGTAATGTACTCACCCCCTTGTCATCCAAGATGTTCATGTTTTGTGAGGAAAACATTTTAGCATTTTTCTCCATATAATGGCCTGATATGGTGCCCTGGTTTTGAACTTCAAAAAAGCAGTTTTTCAAAAAATGCGGCTTCAAATGACCCCAAATGTGGTTGTAAACAATCCCAGCCGAGGAAGAATCTAGCGAAACGATCAGTTATTTTCATTTAAAAAATACAATTTAAATACTTTTTAATCTCAAACACTGGTCTTGTCTTGCTCTCGTTGAACTCTGTGTGTTCTGGCTGAAGACAGTTAGGGTATGTCGAAAAACTCTGATCGTATTTTCTCCCTCAACTTTAAAAATCATTTCAAAATAGTCCTACATCACTGCAGAAGTACCGACCCGGTCTTTTCGAAGTGAACATGCAAAGAAGATCAAACACCCTTTTACAAAAAGGTAAAACAGCGATATAGGACGATTTCGAAGTTGAGGGAGAACATGAGATGGGAGTTTTTCGACATACGCTAAGTGTCATGAACCGGAACAAAAACAGTCCAGGCGGAGTAAGACAAGACGAGCATTTGACATTAAAAAGTATATAAATTGTATTATTTTTATGAAAATAACTGATCGTTTCGCTAGATAAGACCCTTCTTTCTTGGCTGGGATTGTTTACAACTGCATTTAAACGGCATTTTGGAAATTCAAAATCTGGGCACCATATTAGTCCATTATATGGAGAAAAATGCTGAAATGTTTTTTTCAAAAAACGTAATTTCTTTACGACTAAAGAACGAAAGAAAGGAACATCTTGGATGACAAGGGGGTGAGTACATTATGTGAATCTTTGTTTTGGAAGTGGACTTCTCCTTTAAGAGTCGTATTAAACGTTCTGAATTTTGTAAATTATGAAGAATGAAACGTGTTTTTTCAATTCTGAATGATTTTACTTGAAAATTATGTTCATTTTCATTAAGAGTCATTAAGATAGAAATGCATGTTTTCAATTCATTAGGAGTAATAAAAGTTCTGCATTTTGGAAAATCACAGAAAAGGCGACGTATACTGTACAAAATGTTTTTAATAGTTTTCACAAAATACATTTAGAAAGCTTTTAAATAAAGTTAAATTGAAATATCTGCAAGACAGGGTAGACCTTTCGTTTTCCAAAGCATTGCTCGGACACAAAAACCATTACAAGTGTTCATGTTTCAGGTACACAACAAAAAAACGCAGAATTCAAGAGATGTCAACATGTTTTTAAAACCACAAATGGTCGTCGATCATAAATAAAGGACTGCGTGATTAAGCCGCAGCCGTATATACTCGAAGCCAGTGTACTAGAATGTAAAACAACTTTTTTTTCCTTTACAAAATGTATAGCAACACAAGACTAACGATAAAAAAGAGAAGATTAAGATTGTTGTGTAATAGATGAAATACAAAGGCTTTGGTCTGTTTTTACAATCAACAATGGTTAAAGTCTGATATGTACTTGTAAACAACTGCCAAACACTTACGTTTTTTTTTTTTTAAACTCTGTCAAGCATTTTTAATCATAATTATTGGAATTAAATATTTCTAGTCTCACAAAATTATTTGACCGTAGGACACTATAATACAACTATACCTAATAGACAACTTGTACCTGACCTAAAGAAATGTTTTTTCCTTTTTTAACGATGCATGAAAATCTGTATAAAACATTTATAGATTTTTCTCGGGGGCAATAACAGTGAGAATATATTTATGTTCCGCGATAATTCCCGGGAGGAAGTTTCTAGGGAGAACAAATACTTACAATTGGACAGTAGCAAAATGGATGAGTGTTACTTTGATGGCAAAGCCTACCGTTTTATAACTTCCCATTGCTCTGACGTCACAATTATAAATAATCAAGCACAGACGGCCTCAGAATCAGTCTGTCTGGCTCCAAACCCTCATATATCATATAAAGTACTTAGTAATTTACATAATGGCTGTTGTTCCTTTTGTAGATACAATAGTGTTGTTAATTGAAGCCGTTGTGGGTTGATTTTTAGCCTCGATCTTCTATCCGGTGGTATGTTTCCGCTTCACTGTTTTGATATGGGCCTGTAAGGAGTCTGATCCGTAATCCTGATATTAGCTCAGTAGAAAACAGTCACAATATATCGTGCTCCTCCGTTTCAACATATTTTTGGCTGTTGAATTGTCTCTTCATCTTATAAATGCCAATGTACAAATACAACAAAAAATGGAGATCGTGGATGTAGCAGAGGTTGGTTGTTTTTGTTCCATTAGAAAGTCTCTCCAGCGTCCGTTCGTCCTCTTAAAGGTAGTGCCGCAAAGTTTTCGGACCGTGACAAGAGTCCACACGCTTCCTCGTCCTGGTGCTTGTTTGTGTGTGTCTGTGTATTTGTGTAAATACTGCTGCAGAGGTCCAGGGTCTCTCTTAGTCTCTGTGTGGAAGTCAAAGGGCGAAGTAACTCTTTTCTTTACTGTAATCTTGACCAGTACTGAGACATGTCTGGCTCAGTTCCGGGAACTTGGACAGGGACAGACACTCCAGGGGAGATGAGTCCTAGAAATAGAGACGGAATATAGGTCAAAAACATTTTGGTGTTATGTATGAACCTAGATCCGCTAAGCGTTATCGTATTTGTATGCGTTTTAACATACAGGTTTGTGATGATTCAAGAAGTATTGAACTTGGAAGGAATTTGTTTGTTTTTTCAACACTCTTAAAAATCAAGGTTGTTTTATGGCATTGATGGTTCAATGAAAAACCTGTAACATCCATGGAATCTTTCCATTCCAAAAAAGGTTCTTTATAATGGAATAAAAGATTTTTTAAATATTCTTCACAGTAAAAATATGGTTCTTTTAAGAACTGTTCACTAAAAAAGTTCTTTAGAGAACACAAAAATGTTCTTCTATTGCATTTCTACAATTAATCCTTTTTGAACCTTTGCTTTTAAGAGTGAAGGAACAAAAATGGTGCAGAAAATGAGTGAGATACACATGCATTTAAAATTAGACAGATTTTTGGGGCAATGCATATAAATGTGAACAATAAATTGGTAAAAGAGCTTATGCATGTACACTACCATTCAACCGTTCAAAAGTTTTACAAGATTTTAAAAGATTTTTTATGTTTTT
>JAHKKF010531753.1:31498-49353 GCA_019740295.1 Labeo calbasu | reverse complement strand
TGGCCCATATCTGATTTATATCTGATTTATTTCCACATATGAATGAGGCCTGAAACCGATCTCGAAATATCCGAATGCATGCGTTTTTTTCCCGTTTACACTGTCACAGAACAGATCCGATCTGTGTCACATATGAGCAAAAAATCGGAATTAGGTCGCATTTAACAGACAGTGTAAACGGGGCCAATGTAACGTAATTAGTTACTTTTTTAGGGAGTAACTCAGTATTGTAATGCATTACTTTTAAAAGGTACTTTTCCCAACACTGGTTCCTGGAGGGCCACTGTCCTGAGTTTAGCTCCGACCCTGATTAAAAACACTGGAAACAAAGCAATCAGGGTCGTCAGACTCACTAAAAACTTCAAAGTGTGCAGGAGCTAAACTCTACAGGATACTGGCCCTCCAGGAGCAGGATTGTTTTGGGCTAGAGGAAGTAAACAGAACAAAACTGGCATTCCATAGATTTCAATCTACAGTAAAACCGACTGTCGTCACTGAATGGCTGGATGTGTAGTGGAGTCCACAGAATAATACAGGACTGACTGTAGAGACACTCAGTGCTCTGTTGCTTCTAATGTGCTTCTTTCTTCTTCACTGTAATAGTCTTTATTGATTTTTTAAAGCATTTTTTACTTTACTGAAAAATACCTAAAGGTCACATACCCGCGTTTTTAACATATTACTGTATTTAATACATAATTAAGTTTTTAAAGCTGACTGCATATTTTGTAAATATTCATTTTCCTGGGAATAGTACTGAATACTGAAACTGTGGTATCATGATAACAGTAGTCTATGCCAACTGGGCCTAGTTTTTAATTTCTTGCCACGCTGCTTTCCGCAGGCTTACTGAGGATTTACAGACAAATGTCCTGAGGCATTTTAAGTCAAGCGTTAAATAGAACCGCTAACGAATTCAAAACAGTAGTACTGCGATATATCTCTTAAACCAGCTTTGAAACGAGCTCTAAGTATATAAAATTGATTCATCTTGAAGGCTGCTCACCGTGAACTGTCCAAAATGGTGTTCAGCCTGTGTGCAATGGTGAGCACTGTACAATAGGAAAACTCTCTGCGGATGGTGTTCTGGATGAGATCGTCCGTCTCCAGATCCACGGCCGCCGTGGCTTCATCCAGGATGAGTATACGGGATTTCCTGAGCAGGGCCCGGGCTAGACACAGCAGCTGCCTCTGACCAACACTAATGCAAATCCATAAACATGCAAACATCAGAAACTAAACACATACATCTGGAAATTACACTAACAATACACTAGTACAACATTTTATATCCCGTTATTACTGTACTATGACTGAAAACTCAATATGACTGCCTCGAGACACACTAGTTTGTATTGTGTGTTTTCAAAGCACATTTGTTCAATGCATATAAACATGTTCATGTTTGTACAGCTCACAAACCTTAAATTCTCTCCACCCTCCGAGACCTCGTGCTGAAGTCCTGTTGGCAAACCCCCGACATAATCTTTGAGATGAGCCAGCTCCAGAATGTTCCATATCTCCTCATCACTGAACTTCTCAAAAGGGTCCAGGTTTATCCGCAGAGTTCCAGAGAAGAGTACTGGATCCTGTGATAAAGCATTTGTTTATTCATTTTCAGCATTCTGTTAAAGGGGTCCTATTATGCCCTGTCATGAAGTCTTTCCGAAATATGAAATGTGCTCTGATTGCTTAGCTGACCCATTCTGTTGTGATTGGCAAACTGCTTAGAGCTTGTTCCGGAATTGTCACACCCTTTACCATAATGACTAATGTGAGAAATCATGAATTCATTTTTTTGTAACATTTCTTTTTTTCTATGAGTGTTTACAGATTACAAACAAAAAACATTTTCTTAATTCAGCATTACAGAGGAAGCCCGGCTACCGGAAACTCAAAGCACAGAACCACAACTCACATCCACACTGATCACCCCAGCTCACAAACGGACGCTTATTTCAACTAATTCCCAACAGTGTCCAATAAACAGACCTCTTTGGGGTAAATGATTAAATTATGTGTTTGCTAACTATCACACTGTGTTGTAGGGATACAACAGCTTGTTACTTGGACAGTACCTTTAAAGGGATATGTTCATACCTTATGGAAACCAAAAAGTTTGTAGTGGTACTTTAAGGGTACATATTACTATTCTGGGATGCTAATATGTACTGTTAAGTGCAGGGGTGGCCAACTCTGGGTGGCATTACTACAAAACTACAGTTGAAACTAAACTCTGCTGGATAGAGCACCATGAGCACCAGAAATGCCCAACCCTGGTTTAGGGGTAATTTTGCCTTCACATGCTACCAGAATTATCTTAAACAGGAGTTTCCCAATTGGAAATTGGCGGTGAACAACCTTTCAAATCATATTTACTACTGGGAAATTTTGAGATTATTTTGGTACTTTGATTATTTTAATGCTTTGAGTTTCCAAGTTGGGCGAGCCATAAACTGTAAATATGGTGGAAGGAGCAATGATTGCGCTATCAGTGCTATTTTTTATTATTATTTATGTTTTTCAACAAAAACTTGTCTTAAACCTTGTTGTTAAAGTAGTGTCTATTTATATATATGAACAATCATTTGAGTCGTGTTGCACGTTTTTAAAACTGTGAAATAAGCATGTATTTGACCCGAAATCTAGCACAGTGAATGTTTATGACTGTCAGCCAATGGAATATCACATTTTATTCTTTCTGACAACAAAGCACTTGAATGTGATAAGCTCGTAATCATGACTTCATAAGTGGGAAATAGGACATTTTCAACGGCAGCATAAGAAACAAAGTAGTCCCCAGTATTTCCCCAGTGACAAGCGGTTTCTAAAATAGGTGGAGTTGAAGTGAGCCTATACCAGAATGTCAAATTAACAGAATTACTACACTGAGGATTACTGCAGAATTAGGGAATTAAGTCCATTTTTGTAACAACTGTGACCATGTGGCGAGTGTATGGTATAGTTTTAGTAGTTTATTCTACGGTCTCATAACACTATGGTCGTTTAACAGTGTAATTTAAATACAAGATTACTCACCCCCACAAAGAAAAAATGTGGCTAACAAAAAGCAAATAATTGCCAGAGGTTTGCATCTCTTGAACAGTAGTGAAGAACCTCTTGGCAAACACATGGTAACAACTGTGCTAACAGGCAAACCTTTGGTGAATGTGTCTTGTGTACTCCACACACCTGTGGAATGATGGTAAGTCTGCTCCTGAGATCATGAAGCCCCAGTGTGGCGATGTCAATACCGTCGATGAGGATTTGACCTTCACTAGCTTCCATAATGCGAAACAAACAGTTGGTCAGACTGGATTTGCCTGCACCAGTTCGACCAACAATGCCAATCTGGGTAAAGAGGGGAAAAAACAAGCAAAATTGTTTAAGTGGCATTTTCAATATTTCACAGAACAAACAAAACAAAGGAATCTGGTATGTCTCCTCACCTTCTCAGTGGTTTTAATGTCACATGTGATTCCCTGGAGAACGAGCTCCAATTCAGGCCGGTATCGAACTTTGTAGTTTTCAAAACGGATATTCCCAGCAGAGGGCCAGTCATCTGGAGGACGATTAGTGGTGAGCCACGCAGCCTGGAGACACAAATATTATCACACTAAAATGACAGAAAATGTTTTTGCAATTCCATGTAAGGTTTTTGAAATCACTGGATCTGTTCAAATGTGGTAAAGTACATTCCCTTACAGCAGGGGTGTTCCTGCAGGGCCACTGTCCTACAGAGTTTAGCTCCAACACACCTGAACCAGCTGATCAAGGCCTTCAGACTCACTAGAACAGGGGTGTCCAATCCTACCTACCTACACCTGGCTGGCCGATGTTTAGCTCCAACTTGCCCCAACAAACCTGCCTGCAACTTTCTAGTAATTCTTGAAGTCAAAGTAATGAAGTATAATGTATTAATTTTCAATGAGTTAGTGCCCTTTAGGTGAAATATGATCACGCTATTACAGCAGAGGCTTCATACAGTCATTCTTGTAAAGTTGTGCATGCTACTCTTGACATATTAAAATGTAGAACATTAGTAATTAGTGATAGGAAAAATTCCATATGAAGGTTTTGACTTATTAATAAACCCTTAAGAAAGTGATTCTACAAGCCCACTGGAGTTTTAGGCTAGTCTACAGTAAATAACTGAGGATGGTTATTAGTAGATTAATCAAGAAAAGAAAAGAAAAGAAAATCACACCTCATTTTTGATCTCTGCGTACTCCCTCACTCTTTCCACAGCAACGATGTTGGTCTCCAATTCTGATGTCATTCTCACAAGCCAATTCAAAGTTTGAGTCACCTAATAAGAACACAAGCAGTGTTACTTAACACACTTGAGGTTATTTGACTATCACAAATAGCTCATAATCAAAAACTTACATTTAAGGCGTATGAGATGGACAGCCCGACCAGTCCACTATTTAAAGAGTCACGAGAGATCACAGTAAACAAAGCTGCGAAAAACACCACCAGATTCCCCAGCGACTCCAAACGCATGGCCAACCACCTGAAACCCAAAAGCAGCATTCAGTGCTTATGAAGCAAAACAGACTTATCTCTTGATGAAAAGCTGGACATAGGGTACCAATTCTGACCTATTAGAAACAATCCAAGGATAGACACTTTTGAGATTCTGATCAATGGTGTCCTCATTTTGCTTTAGGAAACGTTGCTGGTGCCCATACGCTCTTATCACAGAGAGGCCTGATACCGTTTCTCCAAAGTGTGAGTATATGGGAGATCGAGATACAGAGTCCAGTCGTCTGAGTTGCCTGGATGTAGCAACATAGAACCTCTAAAATAAAGGAAAAGCAAATTTATGCAAAATTACTGAACAGCAGAAGGACAGACTGGAATTCTGGAATCACCTGACGGCTGAGTCTAATGAAGTGCTGCATGTAAGAAAAAATTGTTGCAACGTTTTAAAAACCTAGTGTCCATACAGAGTGCAGTACTAGTAGCTGTGTTACCTGGACAAAGTAGTAGATAACAGCCATTGGCACAACAACTGCGGTGAAGATTGGAGTAGCCAAACAGATAACGAACAAGGTCCCTACAACTCCAAGAAGACAGAGAATCCAGGATCTGAAGGACATCGGGATCATCTCATCCACTGTAAATATATCCTAAATATAAGCCAAAACAGGGTGGGGGAATCAGTTTAAGAACTGGCAAAGTTTTGTGTATCTGTGGTTCATATTTCATACTGCACAACATATTAATTATAGGCTACAACTTTACTATTACATTTAGTTGGTCTTTGTTTTGGCTTTAGAGCAGGGCTCATCAGACTCGGCCCTGGAGGGCCGGTGTCCTTCAGAGTGTAGCTCCAATGTGCCTCAACACACCTGCCTGGAAGTTTCAAGTTTACCTACAGTAGTAAAACCTTGATTCAGGTGTGTTTGATTAGAGTTGGAGCTAAACTCTGCAGGACACCGGCCCTCCAGGACCAAGTCTGATGACCCCTGCTCATAAGCATAAGCATCATGCTCAAAATCAAGTTCAGTGTTAAATTAGGCCCATGTATACCTTAGCAAAACGATTGACTATTCTTCCTGAAGGTGTGGTATCAAAGAACATCATGGGTACTTTCAGAATATTGGACAGCAGATTTGTATGTAAAGTCCTGGATGCAGAAATGGATCCGTCGGCTAGGAGTATAGTGCCTAAAAACACCAGAAAACCTGACAGAGAAAGATACACAATTACTTAGCCACAAAGGAACATTCGTGTGCTTTGTCTACCATTTTTTTCTCTGTGAAACGAAAGTCTGATGCTCGCTGTGTCATTCAGTATTTTTAGACAAAGAGCTAAAGCACAGAGAGCTTTGATCTCCCCTCCCGAAGACACAGAAATCACACTTTCTTCATCTCACTCTCTAAATTCTACAAGGCCTGTTTTCCTGCATCACATCCAAATTAATGACTAAACTTAGTAGAAAGTCTGCAATCACATGACTAAATTTTGTGCAAGAGAATGTGGCTTAACATGGCACCCTGCTGCAATGTGCGAATAAAACACTTTGTGCGTGGACTAGCCAAAAAAGGCTAAAAACGCTATGACGAACTCATTTCTCAAGATTATGCTTTTCCAGATGCTCCATTCAAGACTTTGTTGAAACGTCATCCAGTTTTCGGACAACCATAATGTCATACTGCATGTCCACTTATTTGCAAGGTATATTTGTCTGTTCTCTTTCCAACCACCACCCATATTCAATTCCAAACAATATATTTTGGTATTTCAGGTGTTTTGAAGATCTCGGCATGCTTAAAAGTTCATTGGCCGTCAGACACAGGTAGAAGCTAATGCGTGTGAATTCAGCACATATATTTTACTCTTCAAGCTGGACAATTTTCAAAATTAGAGCCATTAACCCAACAGAAAGTATTATTTTAAACCACAAAATATCAAGTTGTCCTCTATTTCATTTTGTTTTTTTTTTCTTTTCATAAAGGATTTATTAAACCTCTTTCTCCTCATACCTTGGGCCAATCCCAGGGCTCCAAAGACAGCTATTCTCATGTCTCTGATATGACCTGGGTAGGTTGTGTTGAAATATTCTACAGAATCCTCTGTCCAGTCACTGAGCCACAGGCTTTGACCAATGACGGCCACATTCTGGATGAAGTAGAACATGAAACTCCAGGTGACGTAACACCAGCCCATAGATCTCAGATACTGAAGGTACACTGAGAATTTCACCTGGTATATGGATCAAAAAATAATTTGCACAAAATCAGTGAGGAAAAACAGATAACAAAGCATTGAAAATCAAAACTGCACTTAGTTACTATTACGTACCCTTCCTGTCTCCATTGCCTCTTTTTCAATCAGTCGCTGTCCCTTCTTATCACCCTTCTTATCGTCTTTTTTGGATCGAACAGAGCTGTTTTTCCTCACTTTCACACTAAAGACAAAAAAATATATAAATAAAACAGTCTTGGTGAATACAAAAATGCACTCCTGCAATAAAGTCTGTTGTTGCTCAGAAAGTGCTTTTCATTCAGAATGTGCATTGCAGCAGAATATGTGAAGATCATGAGAATAATTCCTCATATGGGGCAACATTCAGTTATATCAGTGAGAAATGTTCTTCTAATATGTGGAGCATTAGTCTATGGTGTGTTGATTTTACCTTCCATTTTGTTTGCTGTGCCGCTGGCTGTGACGCAAGCTGTTTTCTCTCTTTAGTGTGTTTGAGACAATGTCCTCAGGAGAGTCATCAGCCTGGGGCTCAAAACCCTCCGGCAGCGTGTCAATCTGCTCGTAGTCTGACTCCTGAGCTGTTGCTTTTTGGACAATGAGAACAACAACTAAAGTTAGTTTATGTGTGTTGAGACCTGTCCACAGTTTTTATGTTAAAGGAACACGCCACTATTTTTGAAAATAGGCTCATTGTCCAACTCCTCTAGAGTTAAACAGTTGAGTTTTACCGTTTTCGAATCCATTCAGCCGATCTCCAGGTCTGGCGGTAGCACTTTTAGCATAGCTTAGCATGGATCATTGAATCAGATTAGACTGTTAGCATCTCGCTCAAAAATGACCAAAGAGCTTCGATATGTTTCCTATTTAAAACTTGACCCTTCTGTAGTTACATTGTGTACTAACACTGACGGAAAATGAAAAGTTGTGATTTTCTAGGTCGATACGGCTAGGAACTATACTCTCATTTCGGCGTAATAATCAAGGAACTTTGCTGCCGTACCATGGGTGCAGCAGGAGCAAAGATACTACGCAGTGCCTGAAAATAGGCTAATTTCGATCAACATAACCAGCATGACCACCTGCTTGCACAGGGAGACTATTTTCAGGCGCTCCAAGCCATATCGGCCTAGAAAATCGCGACTTTTCATTTTCCGTTAGTCTTAGTACACAATGTAACTACAGAAGAGTCAAGTTTTAAATAGGAAAAATATGGTCATTTTTGAGCGAGAAGCTAATCAGATGGTTTAATCAGATTCAATGATCTACGCTAAGCTAAAAGTGTTCCCGCCAGACCCGGAGATCAGCTGAATGCTAATTCAGCTAAAACTCAACTGTTTAACTCTAGGGGAGTTGGACAATGAGACTATTTTTAAAATAGTGGCGTGTTCCTTTAACAGACATGCAAACATACTTCATTTCATGTATAGGACTATTTTTATGTAATCATAGGTTATAGTATATTGAGTATGCCCAAAGCTGCCCAAACAGTCTACTATTTCCAGTGAAGTTTTACAGTGTTGATCCCTGCATTATTTATTTATTTGTTTTTTTATTATTAATATTGCCACAAACACAACCAATCACCTACGGTAGAGGTTTCTGTGACCATTTTGCCTTCAGATTTGTGAATGCTTACTGTGAATGCTTTCAATGTTATGTGAATTTAAGAGCTGTCTTCATTAAAAATCAGCCATTATTTATTTTTTACAGTAGCATTACACCATTATTTTCACTATTTAGCAGTTTTATGACTGAATTGTTGTGGTTGTCAGTGGACACTTTTGGCCATTCACAAACTGAACGGCATGAAGAAAAGGCGTATCAAGAAATAAAGCGACCAAGCAGACCACGCTTTTACAGCTGAAGCATGTAGACCTTGCGAGCTCTGCAGTACAGCTTTCAGAATGTGTTCAGATGGCCATTTTAGAATATTTGAAACTAGATTTGAAACTTGGATGGGAGACAAACCTTTTCTGGCATTGGCATTGCTGCTTTCTTCTTTGGCGTACGTTTCCAGGAATTCAGAGAAAGCTCCTTTACTGGCTCGAAGACCGTCGTACGATCCTACCTCAGACACAACCCCGTTTACCAATACGACAATCTCGTCCACATACCGCAGGAAGCTGACTCCATGCGTTACCAGAATTCGAGTCTATAGAGAAAGAGAAGGATGATTACAGATCACAGTCTACGTCTGAGATCGGTTGAGAATCCAGTCTGAAGAAAATCTGTCAGTCAAATTCGCCTAAAATTGTAGCAATTTTAAGTGTAGACAAAGTATTGTCTCCTACCTTGTCTTTGAGCAGTCCTTTGGGTCCGATCACTCTTTCAAACAGATGTTTTCCCACATGTGAGTCTACAGCAGACAGTGGGTCATCCAGAAGGTACACGTCTGAGGAGCTGTAAACTGCCCTGGCCAGACTCACCCTCTGTTTCTGTCCACCACTCAGATTGATGCCCTGATTGATACAGAACATGAAAAATGAAAGATTCGATGATCAGAGTTTTCAAACTCTGTTCCTGGAGGCACACGAGCACTGCACTAGCACCATCTGATCTCTTTCTAATCAAATAATTGACCTCATCAGCCCACTGGACACACAAAGACCTGGAACAGATGAGACAGACATCCAAGAAATGTGGGACACATCCAAAATTATGCTGGTGTTTCTCCAGAAACACTAATCCGGACATCAACAATGAAATATGTGCAACATTTTTGAAATCTAGACAAATCTAGTACAGAATATATATTGACAAGTCATTACAGTTTGCAACCGATACACTTCTGATGTGTCGATAACCTTAAAATGGCAAAACATCCAGAAAACACTCTGCATGGTTGATATGTAGGACTATTGCATTTTTATTTTTACTGGTGCTTGTTGATGTTTATAACCACAAAACAACTGTGTGAATACTGTGTGAAGGTGGACTGCCAGAGATAAACTTTAACTAATTAGCTGTTTTAATGGTAAATTAATGCATGTTTTAGGTATGTGTTTATGAATATCAAATATTTATGATGATATGAGACTCTAAATCTGTTATCTACACTGCCTGGCCATAAATAAGTCGTCATCTGTATTTAAATAAGCAAATATGTCAAATCAAATCATTATTGCAGTGATTATTATGTTTCTGGCATTGAATGTTTGGCATTTCAGGATGAGAATGCCAAGATTCATCAGGCTCAAGTTGTGAAAGACTGGCCACCTTTTTGGCAGTGAGTGTAAAGTCGACTTCAGCATATCCCGAAGACACTGAATGGGTTTAGGATTGATGCCCAATTTATACATGAAAATGATTCCATATGTTCACTGAACCACTATTTCACAAATTGAGCCTGGTGAATCCTGACATTGTCACAGTGGAATATGTACATGGATAAGTCTTCCGACATGGTTGTTTGAGAAGTAAATAGCTACGCAATGCATCAATTAAGATTAGAAGAATTGTTGCAAAGCATACAACTTGCCAGAAACCTGTCAAACACTGCAATAATTATCCATTCCTCATCTCATAATTATCCACTCGTCAGTATTTGCTCATTTAAACCCAAACAGTGCCTTTTTTTTGGCCTAGGCACTGTATATTTCAAATATTTTCCTTGCCTCTGGCAAGATGCCGTTTGTCAACCTTGCCTGAATCCCATATGCGAACTGTGACTTTATGGTCACCAGTCTCAGGCCTTTTTGTTATGCAAGGAGTGACTCGTGGATAAATGGTTAGAATCCATTGCTCTAAAATAACAAATCGACATAAAAAGGCAAACTATTTTTTAACACTTTACAATACGTGTGCACAAATATGCATTAATTCACGCTTAACTAATGCAGAGATAATCATGAGTTAATGTATAACTAGAACTAACCCATTTGTTAATAATTACTACATCAGCAACAAATGAACATTCTATATGATTCACAGATTAAGTAATCAATAAATTGTTATTAGTTAAACGTGTCATAATGTATTAATTCCCTAATAACTTATTTTCTGAACTAATAGTGTAAATTCATGTGTTAATTACCACATTGGGTTGAAGCCATGCATTTCATCTTCCAGTTGTCTGTTTTAGTTAATCATTAGCTAATGATTTGCAAATGCATCATTATGTTATGACTTTTTTGTTGAGGCACAGAACTATTAACAAATTGTTAAGCAACATGTCATTGTGGTTATGGATTTAGAACTAGTTAGTTAGTCATGTGCCTCAACAAGTAAAGTCACAAAAGTGATATCTTTGCAAAACATTAGCTAATGATTAATTAAAGCAAACAACTGGAAGCTGAAGTACATAGCTTTGACCACTGTGGTTATTAACATATGAATTTACATCATTAGGGAATAATACATTATGACACATAAAACTAATGACAATTTACTGATTAATCTGTGAATCATATAGAATGTTCAATAGTTGCTGATGTAGTAATCATTAATAAATGGTTTAGTTCTTCATGAATTATACATTAACTCATGATTATCTGTGCATTAATTAATCATGAATGAATGCATATTTGTGCACCCGTATTGTAAAGTGTTACCAACTATTTTATCATCAACATGCCACACACTTTACCTTCTCTCCAATCTCAGTTTGATCCCTTCCTGGCAGAAGATCCAGGTCTGGCCCGAGCGCGCACGCATCCACCACAGACTGGTAACGCTCCTCATCCAGATTAGAGCCGAACAGGATGTTGTCCTTCAGAGTGGCGTTCTGAATCCACGCCTGCTGCGGTACATACGCTACAGACCCCTGAGAGAGCACGAGAGACATCGTAACTAACGCTCCAGCCAGCAAATAAGAGTGATATTATTCATTCAAGCAGAGCTGAATCTGAAACTAGACAAAAAATATTTTCATAATAAGATCTGTTCGATTACTTTGATATTAATGCGACCCTTGAGCCTGTGCAGTTCTCCAAGGAGAGCAGATATCAACGACGTCTTTCCAGACCCCACAGCCCCGACCACTGCCACCAGACGACCCCGATTAACGTCCAGAGACACACTGAACAAAATAATCACTGGTTAAAAACACACACAAGCATGCAAACGCACAGCTGATGACAGCAGTAACACTAAAAAACACTTTTAGTGGCATCTGTTGTATACTGTAACAGTGTAAAAATATGAAAGTGTAATGTTGTAGTAAAACATGGCAAATCTCACTTTTTCAGAACTGGTTCTGTGTCTCTTTCCCAGGCATATGTGCCGTCAGTAATGCTCACGGCGGCACCTAATTCAGGAATTATGAGAACATCATGATCACTATCTCAGATTTCAAAATAAACTACTGTTGTTGACTTGAAGTATGTTCTTTGCAATATGTTAAATGACAATTATTCAAAAACGAATTGTTACTGCAAAGTATGTCAAAATGTGATTGATCAGATTTTAGATTTTCTAAAACTACTTGAAATCAGCCTGTCAAAGAGAAGTGTTTCAAAAGTTATCCGTTTTTTCTGAAGTTTGTGTAAGAATTTAATAGAAAATGATGTAGCATGAGTTCTTACTGTGGCTGTCGTCATGCGATACCGCCATTGTGTCCAGATCGTCACCACTCAGAAATTTCTCAAGTCTTTTCTTAGACACAGTGGTCTGAACAAAGTACAGAGAGAACAGATTTCATTGATTGTTTTTAATATAATTGCAGACAAAGCTTATTGAAAGGTAGCAATAAAAACGCTTAGATATAAATATAACAGCATGTGTTTATTCTTATACCTGAACCATGATGGAAATCAGCTGTGGAAGCATGGCGAGTGGGAAGCGCAGTATGTTAAAGAGTGAAATGGAGGTAAAAGCCTTTTCTGCATCCAGGACGTTATCAGGACTCACAGACACAAATACAGCAAAGGTCGCCAGAGAGACCTGCAGATGATATGATATGATATGATATCAGTTGCATCTCAGTAGTTTATATTTTTTACATTTATTTTTGTAGTCAATAAAAGTCTTTATTTTCAAGCAGCTTACACACTTCAACCTCAGTCAATATGCAATGAGATGAGTTTTAGACTTGAATCTGCTTCTGAATGCTCTTTAGCAATGACTGCATTAAACATTTTCGAGAAACTGCATTATTGATAGTGACCATCGTTGCTCAAATGGAAACATTTGTAGAGTTCAGCGAGCAGCGATCAGACAGTCTGTAGAGTACTACTTCTTGTTTTCTGTTTATAATTTATTGAAGTAAATCGAGTCTCTGTCTTTCTCACACAGAACAACCTCCTGGACAGCAACCAGTCTGGTTTTAGAAGTGGACATTCAACTGAGACTGCCTTGCTCTCAGTTGATGAAGCACTAAGACCGGCAAGAGCGAATTCCAAATCTTCAATTCTTATCTCGCTGGATCTGTCCACTGCTTTTGACACGGTCAACCACCAGATCCTTCTGTTAACCCTGTTGGCAAAGGGCATCTCAGGAACCGCACTCCAGTGGTTTGAGTCTTACCTCTCAAACAGCTCCCTCAAGGTATCCTGGAGAGGTGGGGTATCCAAGTTGCAACATCTAGCTACTGGGGTACCGCAGGGCTCAGTTCTTGGACCACTACATGGCATCACTAGGTTCTGTCATTCAGAAACACGGCTATGCTGATGACACCCAACTCTACCTCTCATTCCGTCCTGATGATCCGACGATAGCTGCTGTCTAACAGACATTTTTGGCTGGATGAAGGACCTTCACCTTCAACTCAACCTTGCCAAGACAGAACTGCTTGTGGTTCCATCGAACCCATCATTTCATCACAATTTCACCATCCAGTTAGGCACATCAACCATAACTTCTTCAAAAACACCTTGGAGTGGTGATTGATGATCAGCTGACTTTCTCTGACCACATTGCTAAAACTGCCAGGTCCTGCAGATTAGCTTTATTCAACATCAGGAAGATCAGGCCCTTTCTTTCAGAACATGCTTCACAACTCCTTGTTCAGTCTCTTGTTCTGTCCAGGCTGGACTATTGCAGTGCTCTTCTGGCAGGTCGTCCATCCAGTTCTATTAAACCTCTGCAACTAATCCAGAACGCGGCTGCGAGATTCATTTTAATGAGCCGAAAAGAACGCACGTCACATCTTCCATCTGTATCTGACCCTCTAACTCTAGCTCTCTCTATTCTAATTCTATTCTTAAAAAAAAAAAAAAAAATACTTGACTTTGCTTGTTTTCTTAAAAAAAAAAAAAAATTAACACTTCTCTGTTCTTTTTGTAAGGCCTCTAACACTAGCTTGCTTTTCCTTTTTCTATTCTATCTGTTTTCTTTTTAGTTATTATATAATTTTTTTTACAAACTTGCTACGTGTACTGCGTTAGGCTAACTGAGACTTGTCATAGAACTTGCATGTTATTGCTTTTTTGTTGATTTTTGTAAGTCATTTTGGATAAAAGCGTCTACTAAATGTCTAAATGTAAATGTAATTTTTTTTTATACTGCGCATACTGTGTATACGTCCTCCAATGTCCGATTAGTGCCGATATTACTTTGACTCACAAATACATTGGAGCAACAGACATATATAAAACATTCTGATACTCACAATAGCTGGAGCACATGAAAATATGAAGGTGGACACAGATGACAGGTAGGCAAACTTCCTCATCACCTTCAGCTCCTTCTCTCGAATTTCCTGAACCTGAGCCTCAAAAGATGATTCCCAGGCATAATACTTCAGCACCTACCACACGAGTGACAAAAAGAAGTGAAAAATGTGCAGAGACGTCAGGTGTTCCTGTTCTCGTTTGGCTGGATTGAAAATAAAAATACGACTTGAAGCATGTCAGAGGAGCGCAAGAAACCACTCACCTTTATTCCATTTAATAAGTCATTGATAATTTTCATGCGCGAGTCTTTAAATTTCATGTTTTCCATCTGAAAGAAACACGTTGCCCTTAGTGGATATCGATGCAGTGTTTTATATTTCTTTCGTAAACAGATAACTCTTTTACAAGGGCATGAATGAAGCAAACTGAATCACCTGGAAGCCCCTGGATTTGGTGGCCAACCAGCCATTGATAGGCACCATCAGCACCATGGCCAACAGACCGGCCAGGACAGAGGGACCCAGCTCGATCCAGAGGAAAACGATGGACAGAATGATCTGCAGCGGACACGACCACAGCAAATGGATGAAGTTGGTGACGTCGTTAAACCTCTGGGCGTCCGCTGACATCAGGTTGACTATCTCTCCAGCGGTCGACTCTTTCCTCGAGTCGTTAGATACGACCAACGCCTGAGAGGAACCGGTAATCACAACATCATTCACTGGCTGTGATACAATCACAAATACCGCACTACAAATCGATGCAACGGAGAGATCTATCCGTGTACCTTCTTATAAACAGCAGCCATGAGAGCTGTGCGTACTTTCATACCCAGGCTAAAACACTGCTGGAAATACTGCTGTAGAACAACCGACTGCAAAAAAGCCACCACTAAAAGCAGCACCGTGTACAGGTAACCGTTCCATGCGTAACTTGATTTGTCCCGAGTGAAGGAGACCATTAACCTGTGACAAACCACATCTCACACTGGTAAGCAGTCCAGCAACTTCAGAAACACCAACTAACAGCGTAATAACGGATCATAAGCTCTAACTCAAAAAACTCTTCTGGAAATGACATGAACGCAGAAGGACACTTACTTGAGAATCTGTGGGCTTGCAAATGACAGAAGGTCTTGTATCAGTTTGTAGAAGGCCGACACTAAAAGCACACTTTTGAATGTTTTAGCAATGGAGGGAACCAGCCAGGAACTAGGATAGTCTGATTCTGAATCCTGTTTCTTCTTCTTCTTCTTCTCCTTCTTTTTTCCTGTCTCCTCCTAATTAGATATTAAAATATTGAGAGTGCAGCGCTTAGTGTTTGCTCCTTAGATTCTTTTGTTTTGACAGATTACGCTCAAAAATGAATTCATTTAAAGAGCAATTTTATATGGGTTTAATCGAATATCATAGTTCCAGGTTTTGTTTTCTTTCATTTGTCTAAAAGAAAACACCATTATTTAGTATGTATTTTTTAAAGTACGTAACAGAAAGCGCGGTGCATATTTTAAAAAGGCATCACAACATATAATACGATTTTCAAGTTTTTATTTATAACAAGTAAACTAAATTAAACACTAACAGAAAGTTTGGTTTTATCTTAAGTGAACATGATTATAGTATCATATATTATTATTATAATAACTAATTTAATTTTTGGTTAAGGTGAAAATAACATGTAAACAGAGGCTACAAATTCATCACAATGCTAGTCATTAGCAGTAATGCTGAGAGCTGTTTATGCACTAATCATTCTACTCTTACCATAACTAGAACATCCTGACTGACTCCTTTGGCCAAGCCGTTCTGATGATCAGTCTTAGTCTTTCGTTTGTTTTGTTTCTTCTGTAGCCTGGTGCGGGCTTTTTTCAGCTCGTTTGCCATAATTTCCTGAAACTGCTGACAGATGGTCTGAGTGGAGTCCTCCTCATTCAGATCCCACATGTCCTCCTGAACCAGAGGCCTCTTAAAGCCTTTGATCACCATGCTGAGGAACAAGATTCACAAGAGTATTATGCATACGATAGATTAATCCTTAGCGCATACAGTATATGAGTTGTACTGGACAGACATAACAGCGGCATGCAGAAGGTCATCAACAGTTGGTCTAATCAAACTGAAGTAAACTCAGATCCACCTGTTAAACCAGTTAAAGGTGATTCTGCTGAGAAACGTTGCTCTGGCTTCGGGATTCTGCAAAGAATTCGAGAAAATAAATTGGACAAATGTTCATTTACGGCATGTTTATGTGACACTAAAGTTGAGGTCTCACACGCTTTCCGTACCGTTTGTGACATTCGTTTAACTTCGGGTGAAACATCTGCGATGGCTGATAAAACAAAAGCGATCAGCTGCAGTCCATAGCTGATGTAGAACAGGCAGAAGCGCGGAAGATCAGCGATTTCTTCCTGAGGAGAAACATATGTACAACAAATACATGATTATTTCACTGAGACTGTGCAATAATGTTTGATTCAGTGACATTAGTTCATGCATTGAGTACATTGTCATGCACTAATAATGAACAACATTTTATAGCATTTGTCTGTAATAAAGTTCATAATGTTGATCAGATGAGATTTTCTACATGGAAAATTTTCTACATTGTTCTATCTGAGTTTACTTTATGCGTGCGGGTTAAAGATGGGTACATATAATAGTTCTTTAGCACTGAAGATAGTCCAGCATGGACTGAAATGTTTGCCTTTGTGTGTGTGTTTTTGTTAGTGCACTCTAGTTTTTGTCTTCAGGAATACATTTTTGCTCAAATGACTTTGAACTTTGCACTTCATTTGGTGTGCAGATTTTTTGCTTTTTGGATTTTACATATGTGACCCTGGACCACAAAACCAGTCATAAGTAGCACGGGTATATTTGTAACAACAGCCAACAATACATTGTGTGGGTCAAAATGATCAATTTTTCCTTTATGCCAAAATTCATTAGGATATTAAGCAAAGATCATGTTCCATGAAGCTATTTTGTAAATTTCCTACCGTAAATATATCAAAACTTAATTTTTTATTAATAATATTAAATAATAATAATGAATGGTTTTGTGATCCAGAGTCAAATATAATAGTTGTCAGATAAAGAAGTGATTTGTTTTGTGGTGATATTGAGGATTATGATATTTGTAAAGTGTTAAATTTACTGTATGTAATGACACACCTTATTACTATTATATTTGTCCCTGTCTGACATATGAAAAAAATGAACCATTTATTGAACTTTTAAACAAAATCTAAAATATTAATTACAGAAAAATTGTAATTGTTTTTTATTTTTCTTTCTTTCTTGAGTATCCTGTGGCTCATACTGTATGATATAGAGAGAAACTGAAAAAAATATACGAATTTGGTGCAGACACTGATATTTATAGGATGAAATTGTAATGCTTGAAATGTAAATCAGAGATCTTTATGACAATATAACAGATACTGATATAAAATGATCTAAATATGAGTGGTCACTCTGTATCTCCAATAATATGTCTTAATAAAATGAGATTAAAATGATCCAAACATATAATGCAATGCAATCCAATGATGATTGAGAGATGAACAAGTAAACGTTCCTCAAAAGATGT